>JAECUM010002747.1:0-167767 GCA_016617855.1 Megalonaias nervosa | reverse complement strand
ATATATATATATATATTGCTGTAGAATTCTTTAGAATTGAAGGTTTGAAAGGAAACAAACTAATTTATGTTCATTATGTTGTTTCCACATAGCAAAATAAAACATGGTAGCAAAGTAAAGTTAGAAATTTTATTCTGCACATTGAAATGACTTTACATGCCAAATTATAGGAATATAGTCAAACTTGTTTCATGCGATACATTTTTTGGTTTTGTGCATGATCATCTTTTCTGACTTAGATGTTTTGGAGAGTCTTGAAAGAGAAACATCTTTAAATTTAAAACTGCATATTTTATAATCTAAAATGTATTTTTATTCCATTCAGTAATGGTCATATGTGAACCCTGAAAATATTAATTTCATCCTGGAAAAACCCTGGAAATGACCTGGAAATTTATCATTAGAAAAGTGTGGGAACCATGAAAATACCTCTGTCTGAACAAGCAGACTCTAGCATTAATGGACTTAAAATCCTAATACAGAATTATGGAACTGGATAAGAAATCTGATATAGTAGTCAACAAAGCACAGATTCAAGAAAGAGAAACTTTGACAGAGCTCATGTTAGTGATAAAGCTTATTTTGGAGCATAATATTCAACAGAAAACACCAGTGAGCTGTGGAAAATTGTACATTACAACCATAAAGAACAGTCTCCCAACTTGTTCAAGCTGACTATGCTAGCTGTGTATAATGCTCCTTCAGATAGCAGATTTTGAAAGGGGAATCTCAGTACAGAACAATATTCATACACAGATAAGGATAAGATTAAGCTCAGAAACAACAGAATAATGTTTATACAACTAGAGGAGAAATCTTTTGAGGATTTTGATTTCATTGTAGTACTAAGAGCATGGAGCAGGAAGAAGAGAGCTAGATATGTAAGTGTTAGGTAAATATTGAATTATGGCCATTCTCCCTCCCCTTTTATTTCTATTCCCCCCTTATTTTGGTGACAAGTGGGTGAGACCACCATCCTTTATATAAAATCCTGGATTCATCTCTGCTTCTTATGATACCCAGTTCTAAATGAAGATGGTGCTAATTATACCTCCAATATGGTGCTACAATGACTCTTGAAAATCTTGCTGTAGCTACTCCACCTAAATGGATCATCATATTGACATGGATTTTTTTCTCCAAAAGACTGAAAATGGTGTCTGTTTGGTGCCAATTTGATATGTACACCACAGCGACCAATTTGAAAATCTTGTTATCACTGCAGAATAACTGAGATGGTTTCAACACTCCACAGTTAAAACGAAGAAATAGACTTTTCCTGGATTCCTGGAAATTCTTTTTGTGCATTAGAGAATCAGTCCCTTCTAGGGACTCATCTCTTTCTTGTATAAGAATAGTTGCTTTATCCATTCTCGCATAGAAGAAATTCTACAAGCCAATATGATGATTGCCTTCAAAATTCATAAATGGAAAATGAATGAATGAAGCATCTGTTTACATAGGTGAAGAAATATTTAATTCTTAAAAAAAAATCACAACATGAAGCTATTTTTGCTGACATGTGTTCCTTTGAAATTCTGCATGTGAGTATTCACTAGGGAGACCTTGTCAGATTAATCCAAGTTTTGGGAATGGCTATCTTCAGTCAACATTCAAGACTATAATTTATCTTTAAATCACGGAAATTCAGAGAAAAATATAAAAACAGATTTAATGAAGACATCAAAGTAACTTTGCTGGTTCCATGTATTTGCACACATACACACAGAGAATGGTATATTTGGAGGATTTTCCAGATATTCAAATTGGTGTCAAAGAACTAAGCCAAGTTCATGACATACTAGAATGATAGAAGGGACATCTTCAGAAGTATATGTGGTTGTTGGAATGGTAGTGTTTTGATTATCAACTTTAAAAAGGAAGAAAATTCTTTTTTAGATTTTAGATCTTCAGCAGCCACCATTGATCATATTTAAGATACACTTTAAGTGGAATATCAAACTTAACTACCTATTATAATGGATCTTATTGATGAAACACTAGTGGCCTATAGCTGCAAGCAGTGAATGATTGCATCATCTTGGAAATGGTTTGTTTATGTCTTTCACTACATCATGAATGTAGTAGTGAATATAGCGGAGAAAACTGAACTTATGGGAATGACAGTCTTGTCTGGTTATTTGTATAATTGAAACTAATTTTATTTATTGTGTTTGACTGTTAACGTGAAACACTTCCCTCCCCATGTCTTTCTCTCTCTCTCTCTTTCTCTCTCTATCTCTCTCTCATACACACATATGAACACAGTATACAGTTGTTTAGCCTTGAATCATCACTTTGTAGATATGGTAATATTGATAGACTTCAGAGTCTACACTAGGTACAGAACTTTAACAAGCTAACGTAATCTGTCCATTCCCTTCATGAACATTTGGTATGATTTCTGACAGAGGGGAGCTTGAAGACTTTAATTTAGTTAAGATATATACAGAAAGACAGTTTCATGTGTTTAAATTGCAAAGTACATTAGCCACCATTTTCTTAGTGTTCATTCATTTGGTTGGTCATATGATTATTTTTAGCAATAAAAATAGTTCTTCTTATTAATAGTTGATCATGGTCACATGATGGTGTTTTCACAAATGAAATAACCAGTTATGTGAAATATTCATGTTAATTGCAATTATTTTATGATCATTTTTCTGCCTAATACAGATAAACACTAAATAAGGATTGTACTTACTGTCATAATTAAAGATAAAAAAAAGGAAGAAACACTGATTGAATCACATTTTTAAATGAATATTCAGATTAAATCTGAAGCAGGTTTCATAATTAGATTGCATGCCATTCTGTAACGTAATAAAGAGGTTGCTGGATTGCAGAAATCTGAACACTTTTATGTGTTATGAGTGCAAATTCTGCAGTCTGAGGTAAACTTGTATAACCCCACCATGTCATCACTTTGGTGCATTGTACAAGTCAGCGAAAACAAAACGGGGGCTAAATGGTGCTCATTTTTAGCTGTATTTAGCAGATGGACTGTCAAAGACATAAACTTTACAGCAGCAATGATGCCAGTGTTGTTGACATTTTGATTCTGTGTTAAAGATATGGGGATCAGATAAAGTTGGATTACAGCATAGCATAATTTGCAGGTAAGAGAACATTCAGGAGAAATATTTTTATTTTTCAGGCCATACTTATGAGCATGTGCCTGCAAGGAATGGTGGAAGAGCTGATTAATAAAAAACAAGGAAAGAAAATCAAAAGGGTTTGTAGAATTCGAATATCTACTTCAATGTATAGATAGTTTGATGGCTGTATCTATCAATCTGTCTAAATTTTTATCTTTTGGGTTTCTTTTGATACCCACTCAAAGCAGCCCAGGTTAGCTGCCTGTGTTCATGGGAAATGCATGATATACTGTAGTATCACTAATTTTTGTGGGGTACCTATTTTCATGGATTTCATTGTTGCTCAACACCACTGATTTAAAAATCTAATGAAAAATTAGCCACATATGATGCCCCTTCCCCACCTAGTTTTTTTTGGCATTGACTTTGATCCATAATAGAGGGTAGGAATTGGACCTACCTAACTAATGTCTTTTTTTTTTTTTGCAAACAGCATATTACATAGCAATGTTTTTAATGGTTTTAGGTTATATATGATCATTATTTCTTGGAGGTAAACATGTTTGTGTGGCCATTTGACCTTGGAAGTTTCTGGAAAGGATCTTGTTTATGAAGTTGATGGGAAAATGACCCTCATCATGGTTCTGTTATTGTGTCTTAGTTTTTTTTATATTAGGGATGTTTACTTTGTTAACATTAGTCTTTAGAACAATCAAATTTAGTTGTGTTAAGTTAATATTTGAGAAGATTTATTTATTTCAATTATTCACTGGAATTACAAAGTGCTTATTAATAATTTCAGACTAAATCATAATTTGGGATTTTGTGAAGTGTTTTAGAGATGTTTTTGATTACTGTATTTGCAGGCCTATAAGATGATACTTTTTTTACCAGAAAATCGTAGCTTTGTCTTATACTCCAAATTGACTTATATGGATTATGTAATCTGAATCATTTTATTGTATGTCAAGTAATTTTTCATGTGGAAAAAATTCTCCAGTAAGTACAAAAAAATAATGTGTAAAAAATATTTCATTTTGTGGAAGACATCGTGTATGATAGGACCCCACATTAAGAAGGACTTCAAACAATTATATGATTGCCAGTATTAAAAATTAACGTACATCAGATGTAATTGTGCTAAAGCAGCATGCACTAGTGATATATGTTGTTTAAATTTGATTACATATATGTGCAATAGAACTGACAAGTTATAAGATGAATAACCATGACAAAGAGATATTCCATCACATTTTTCTTCTTGCACCTCACAATCAAATAAAAATTATGCCTCGTTATGAGAGAGAGAGATGTCTTGACAATTGAAATCCATATTGTTCACTTACCTGATGACTGTGATCTTACTCATGTACAAGTGCAGTAATATATTCTATTATCAATCAATACCACTGGATAAGCGATTCCTTTTAGTTTTAGTTACCACTTCCATTATCCAAGAATCACATGGCTTTTCAGTGGTATGCACATGATAATTAATATGCTACAGCTACAGTCAGGTTTTCCAAGCTAACACCTGTTTGAGGTCAGGATTCAGCAGACCAGACCAGATTAGTGAGGCTGCCAATAGGGAAATGAGGCTACCCATAGGGTGTCATGAATATGGAACTGTATATTGAAAGGAAATGCTGGTTACTCATGTAAATTTCTCAACCAGTGACATCTTTTGAACTTGCCAATAGAACTGTTAGCAATTTAAAGTATGATCAAAGATAAAAAACAATTGCTGCCTAAGTACAGGAAGAGTACATGCACTTTAAAAAAAATAATCTTATTTTTTGGGAATGGAGAGGTCGTTGTTCTTGCAAAGAAAATTAGACAGCATGCGAAATGGTCATTCTTTGGATTTAACCTAAATGGAGTCTACAAGGATATAAATATTGGGAATATTTAAACTCTGAAGGAGTATGGTATGTATTTTCATAGTTTACATTTACTGTTTAATTTATTAATCTCTCTTTGACAAAAGTTTCAACTAAACAGGGGCAGTAAGGTACAAAAAAACCCAAAAACATGAAGAGCTGAAATCTCTCTCTCTCTCTCGTATCAGGCGAGAATATTTTATTTTGATCATAAGGTGCAAGAAGAAAAACATGATAGAATACATATGCCTCTCTATCTCTCTCTCTCTCTCTCTCTCTCTCTGTATTTCTCATAAAAAAATCCTGTGAAAAGAATATTTGGTCATTAATGATGTAATTTCCCTATTGCTGGTAATCTGAAATAGCAAACAGCGGTACCTTTAATATTTATGAAACTGGAAGTTACTGTATAATTTAATTCCACACAGCATTGCGAATTTCATCCTATCTTTAACTCAATAAATTTTCAGGTCAGTGTCATTATATGAAGCTAAAAGTACATAATACATGTAAAATACTTTGTGTGAAACAAATTAGGTACTTTTAGTTACATTTAATGATTCTGACCAGAAAGATTACTGAGTTACAGATAGGATAAAATTCACAATGCAGTGTGAAACGAAGTGAAAAAGACAAAGCCGAGCTATTGATCTGACCACATCTTATACTCAGCATCAACTTGTATATGGATGATGGACAGAAAATTTGCCAGACTTGCTCATTTGACTTACTACATTACATCAACTTATAGATTGGCAAATACAGTATATTGTGATAAATCAAGACTGTTTGTGCATCAACACTGTCAGGCTATTAGCACATTGCATTTTCAAGATTGGAATTAATTTGGAACACCACTGGAATTCATTCAGAATACTCAATACTTTTGGACTTGTGATAAAATTTTTAATGCTCTTTGGGATTTAATTCACGTTACTGTAAGTTCTTTTTAAGTTTTCACTTTTTTTTCATGGGAAATAAGTTATTTGTTGAATTGTACAAAACTTGGTTTTCGCTCTTTTCTGTTACGTAGTTTAAGACCATAGTATCATAACAGTACATGAAGTAGGCTCAAAGAAAGGAATGATTCCATTGTTTTCCAATTTAGTTAGCATCTTTTGATCTTTGATGCATTCTAAATGCAACAAATGTTGACACTGGTTATTAACTGCATTGAGCAAAGGGCAGCAGGTCATTTGTTTAGTTCACATGTAGATAATGACATTAACCAAACCTATGGGAAGATATCAAATATGTATACTTTAATAACCAGTTAGGTTTGTATTGTTGGCACCATCAACTAATGTTGATGTTGAGTGTAAATGATTGGCCTTGATATGTGTTTGATTTGTGCTTATATAACCTTTTACCTCATAGAGTGTATGGCATTTTAGCACTACAATATACATGTAGCAAAGTTACCCAGTGCAGTGTGCTATTTATAGAACCATTGTTACCTGTTCGACTCCATATGCATAGGCCTGCCTGTTAACTGTTAAGCAGTTTAGTGTATGTTATGTTTAACAGCAATTTTAACCATTTTACATTTTTAATACACATACCATATTTATTGCATGTTTTCAAACATTGTTTGTTTTCGGACACCGTTTTTTTTGGGCAAATATAACATTTAAATGCCTTGTAATTTTTCGGATGTTGCACCACTATAATATTTTCTACAATGTATGTTTTCGGACACAATCTAAGAAGATCTGCGGCTTCATTTTAAAGTAAAATTCACAGTGTGTTTGCTGTTAATTTAACTGATACAAAGTTCGCTTCATTTGGTCGCCAATTATTTAATGTGATCACGAACTTCCATGGATTGGTTGTCAGTGTAGACATCTTTACACACGAAACCACTTCACGCAGGTGTGACAGTTATGGCTTTTGTTAGAAACCATGACCCCTGCTTTATATCATTAAACAATACATCAGAGAGTCAGTATGGATTAGTAAATTCATTGGCATTGTGCAACAAAATAAACCCCTTATCCCCGAGGCATTATGTACCACAGGTTTAAATGTAGTTATTGTTCTACAGGTAATAAACTTCTTTGTAGATGATAAATATTGATTGTGGGTTCAACATGTTCGGTGCATCGTGTGCTCTTTTAACGAAATCAAGATGGCTGCCCTTTATTTCCGAACACACCTGTCAAAGAAATCCCACAAATTATCATAGGAACAATTATCACATAGACACCCTGAAATCTCCAACAAAACTGAGCAGTCGATTGTTTTGAGTTGGCAAGCTCTACTCATTTTGAAGCTACCCTCTCCTAGATGGGAAACAAAAAAAAGAGAGAACCACAACAAATAGATCACCTTTATTTTAAAAAAATACCAACATATTAACGACTCGTATATTGCAACTTGCTTGTTATTTTTACCCTTCCGAGGCGTGCGTACAACACTTACCCCATATGGAGCCTCTCATCCTTGGTGCTCTAAGATTAGCCCTCATACATGTACCAGTATTTCTACTCTCGATACTAAAATGTTTCTGTCATAAATATCTTCAGAATTATAATTCCAAATTTTTTTTATTTAGTTTATATTAATATCTTAATTACACAGATATAAAGCTTGCATGTGTTTGTAAGGAAGATTTTATTGATCACTGATTAGTAAAGGGTTGAACTGGATTGCACGATTACTAATATGGCAGTTATTTTGAAAAATACGCACACAATCGTGGCTCTAATACATGTATGGCTGCGTTTTCTGGTGGATGGACATGTATCAAATAGACAAAATAGGCAAGTAATGCCTATTTTTCATTCATTATCCTTTCCGTGTTGTTAGACAAAATACTTGTTTTACTTCATGGCAGCACGTCGTCATGTGAGCTAATGGTAACTTCGTTACGGATGGGGGGGTGGGATACAAATTTGTCTTCCCTTTTTGTTTTCGGACACCTAATTAAAGAATTTAATGTGTATTCGGACAACAAAAAAAGTAATTATTTTCTGCCATCCAAAAACATGTAGTAAATACGGTATATTATGTATGGAAAGGTTTAAGAGTAAAATCCGATCTTTATAACTGTATAATTATTTTTCACAGAAGAATTTTTTATGTGCTTTAAATCTTGAGAGAACTCATTCACCGTCAAGTCAGTGAAGCAGCATGACCAACTGTAGCTGCCATTTCTCATACTTGAAATTTACAAGTTCTTTGTCTGTGTCTACATCACTAAATCATCTGAATTTGATAATTTATAATAACTAATTGCTGCCTACATCAATATCAGAGCCTTTACCTAAGTTACATAAGCTTTCATAGTTGTGATTCTAATCGTGATAACTCGAGTAAGTAGTGAACGAAATCTGCGACCTCCATTTTTTAGCGTTGAGAATACAACCCAGTTACTTTAAATAGCAAATTTCAACCAGAGCATAAAAGCGACCACATGATCTGATGTAATGGTCATTAACACCAATGAATGTAGTATCTAATAGGGGGTTCTCCTCAAAGGTGGCGCTACGAAAACCCGCTCAAAATAGCTGATGTTTATAGCAGGTGTCGAAAGGCACTTCCATGAGAATGGTGTAGAGACATCAAAAGGCGCTTACATGTGTATCAGGTAGAGGCATCCAAAGGCGCTTCCATGAGAATGGAGTAGAGGCATCCAAAGGCGCTTGCATGAGGTAAAGGGATAGGTGGTAATGTTGTTTTGACCATTGAAACAAGTGCCGTTTATTGTCAGCATATTTTTTTCTTTTGTTGCAGTTAATCCATGAACTTGCTACAGATATGCAGAAACTATAAATTTAACTATGCATCAAAATATCTTTTTTTAAGAAAACCACAAAAGTTGAAACCTATGAAAATAAAACACCCTTAAAGAACTTTGTTAGCATAGTTTTGTTCTTTTGTATTCTTTATTTGGGGTATTTGTAGAGGTTGATCCATGACATAGTTACAGATATGCTAAAACCACAAATTTAAGGACCCATAAAATGTGTTTTTTATATACAGAAATCCACGAAAATTTAGATCTATGAAAATATATGAAACTACAGAGGCCAGCAGTGTTTTACAAGTGTTGTTAAAACCAAAAGAAATATTTTAAAAGTTTCCTTAAATTTTTTAAAGATGAATTCAAACTGCGTTATGAAGTTTGAATTCAGTATTGTTCACATTTTATTGATGAAGGTCTTTGTCATGTATATATAGTCCATAATGATACATGCAGAGCTAACATCAGTCTGTCTGATGAAATTATGGAGAAATAATATGTAGCATTTCATCTGATTTGAAGATTTGAGTCTCCTTTTCAGGACCCATTTTCAAACATTGTATGTTTCTAAGCTGCAAAATGTGAAAAGAAAGATGCATTTAGGGGTTGTTGGATTTTTATTTCATATTTAATCAGCTCCTTTATTAATTTAAAGGAACTTTCATGACTCTGTGTAACCCCATACAACTGCAGTACATTGTCAATCCATTTTCCTTGTCAGATTATCAAGACTATAGTTAGATTGTTAAAACTGTTCTCCAGCACAAAGCTCAACATGGAATGATTTAGACATTTAATAATTTTATTTGTAAAAAGGTTTCACTTCTCAGCAGGAACATTGTATGAAAATTTACTAATTAGTATGAGAATGGACATGTCAGTGCTCTTACCCCAAGTGGCTGTGTTCTTGCCAAAAGGCTGCAGCTGGCAGAATTTGTTGTTTATTGCAAATTTGTAACTTTTATATATGAAAAATATTTTAAAGTCGACCTTTGCAAAAGATCAGCATAGTGAGCTATGTGTGCATCCAGCCATACATCCATCTGTTCCCTAGATTGACCGCTGTTTAAGTTTTTTATTTTCCTATTATTTCAATACCATTTTATCCAAGCTTCTTTGGATTTGAAATAAAACTCAGGGGCAGGTTCAACATACAGGCCATGCCAACTTTGTGTTTCAGTACCTGATGAATCATCAAGGAAACATGAACTGCATAGGTATGATATTTCATTGACCCACTGCCAAAATATAGAAATGAAGTATAATTCTGAAGCTTTTACTGATTTGGAAGAATATTGATGTACACATGATTACCGTTTGATTTATTAGCTCTACTAGTTTTTGACCACCTGATCTTATGGGAAGACCCGTTGTCCATCATCATGCATCAGGCATCAGTCTGTTCGTTAGTGCAAGTTTGTTATTGATACTCCTACAGAACTACTTGTATGATTGCCATGAAACTTGACACAAACATTTATCCCAGAGTATAGTTGATCATGAATGAAAATGATATTGTTCAGACGTCCAATATGGCCACCACAGCAACCATCTTGAAAATCTTGTTATTGCTTCTCCATCTGAATGATGGTCTTCTCAACAGGGGGTTTTCACTGAATCATTTCTTAAGATTTCTGTTTGGTCCTAAATGACAATGGTGCCAGTCTAATGTCTAATCATGTCACCATGGCAGCCATCTTGAAAATTTTATCGCTACTTATAAATGGAAAGTCATAGTCAACATCAAGTTTTCATCAGAAAACTGATTATGATGTGTGGTTTGTTCTAAATGAAAATGGTTGTGCTTGGATATCTAGCATAGCTGACAGTCTTTGATTTGAAAATCTTGTCATTGAAAATTATCAGAGATGATTTCAAAACTCAGCAGTTAAAAAGAAGACACATTTTTATCCTGAATTCCTGGAAATACTTTACAAACAGTAAAGCATCAGAACTTTTGAGAAACTCTTATTGCCATGCCAACAGTAATAGGTGTCATTTTTTGATGGCAGCAATATCATCAGTATTAAGATTTTGTATATAATTTTTTGATTGCATTATGCAGGGATGTTACATCAGGGTAAAATCTGTAATGTAATATTTTGTGGTGCCATTTTAGGAAATAAAAGATATTTTCTTAAGTGTCTAACAAGCAAAAATGCATCCATTTCAGCCTCAGGACAAAGTAAAGAAAACCCAGAAGGGACTATTCAGAGACAGTAGTATTCCAACAGGCATCAACAGACAAGTTAGTTCACCAGAGGTAAATATCTTCAAATGTTGAGATCTTCAGACTACTTTGGTCTTGGTGTCTGTATTAGGTTGTCACAATGTTAAGTGTCTGTACTAAGTTGTCACAATGTTAAGTGTCTGTACTAGGCTGTCACAATGTTAAGTGTCTGTAGGTTGTCACAATGTTAAGTGTCTGTACTAGGTTGTCACAGTATTAAGTGTCTGTACTAGGTTGTCACAGTGTTAAGTGTCTGTACTAGGTTGTCACAGTTTAAGCGTCTGTACTAGGTTGTCACAGTATTAAGTGTTTGTACTAGGTTGTCACAGTGTTTAGTGTCTGTACAAGGTTGTCACAATGTTAAGTGTCTGTACTAGGTTTTCACAGTGTTTAGTGTCCGTACTAGGTTGTCACAATGTTAAGTGTCTGTACTAGGATGTCACAGTGTTAAGTGTCTGTACTAGGTTGTCACAGTGTTAAGTGTCTGTACTAGGTTGTCACACTGTTAAGTGACTGTATTAGGTTGTCACAATGTTAAATGTCTGTACTTGGTTGTCACAGTGTTAAGTGTCTGTACTAGGTTGTCACATTTTTAAGTGTCTGTACTAGGTTGTCACAATATTAAGTATATGTACTAGGTTGTCATAATGTTAAGTGTCTGTACAAGGTTTTCACAATGTTTATTGTCTGTACTAGGTTGTCACAATGTTAAGTGTCAGTACTAGGTTGTCACAGTATTAAGTGCTTGTACTAGGTTGTCACAGTGTTAAGTGTCTGTACTAGGTTGTCAGTGTTAAGTGTCTGTACAAGGTTGTTACAGTGTTAAGTGTCCGTACTAGGTTTTCACAATGTTTAGTGTCTGTACTAGGTTTTTGCAATGTTAAGTGCCAGTACTAGGTTGTCATACACTTAATATGTCTGTTCTAGGCTGTCACATGGTTAAGTGTCTATACTAGTTTTAAGTATGTGTACTTTTATTGTCACATGGGTAAAGGATTTTGATTCTTATTTTCTGGATTCTTCTAGTGGGTGATAAAGTTTGAAAGTCATGCAAGTTTTTCGTACATATCTCTGGTTGAAATGCCATCACAGGTTGTCACAATCTGCCACTCCATTTATGATGATCTCTTATTTATAACATTTTGACAAGAGCAAGTGAGCTTTAGCTTCCTCCTGATGGACGCACAACCTGTGGTTGAGGTGAGGGGATCTGAACTCAAAACCATCTTTGTATTTAATTGTCAGTGCCTACCTAGTAGAAGATTCATTATTAAACCATGCTTTGAGCATTGCATTTGGTTCTATATTAAAAAAACCCCTCCTATTCTTGACATTTTAATTAGGAATTCCAACAGAAATGGCAACAAAATAATAGCCCATCTGTGCATCTCTTGCTTTGAGGCCTTCTAAACATATACAGATATATATATATCAACCACTTTTGTTTTCATATCAAGGTCACAAAATAGGAAGTGGTGGAGACCATAGTTTTAGTCGAGCACTGTATGTGTTTGGTATATTTCTTGTTGATATAATCTCTGTATTTCTTCTTTGAGTACATTACCCAATCATAATACCTTAGGAGTACTACCACTACCTTGCAAATCCAGCACTCCCAGATACTACTTTTAGCTAAAGGGAGCTAAAAGTTATCTGCCGACCCATGTGGTGGTTGGGCAGAGTGATCTCCCCTTACCTATAAGACTAGGCGGCAATGAGTAAGGATATACCAGTTATTACTTCCACTAATGCAACACAGCATGCTCTTTTCACAAGAGACCTCGCCATCCATTTTCATCTTGGAAGCATAACTGTTTCAGTTGGAGGAGTCCTTTCACTTCAGGGGAAGTATACTCCATCTCTGTTTCCAACTTCTCTCTCTCTCACTTTTGCTGACATTTGTTCATATCCGGCATGTGTGTGTGTTTGTGTGCGTGTGTGTGTGTGTGTGTGTGTGTGTGTGTATGTGTGTGTGTGTGTGTTGCACGGATGACCATTATATCCCCCACAGGATAGGTCTGGGCTGCATTAATTGTGTGTGTAAGTCTGTTATACTTTCAGAACCTGGGTTTTTGTCTATGAATCCTTTTTCTGGTACATACAGACGGGCATTCTTTGCATGACATTTTTAGCGCCTTGGTGCCATGCTTCCATGAGCTAGTTGTATACTTGCACTTGATTAGGCCATCTATGAGCCTCCCTACAAGTAGTATTAACGATAGCCAAACAAGACAGGTGCAGGCATGTTGTGGTGATATTTATTAGCGTTATACTCTGTAGGGTTTGTTAACATTAGACTTCCTTTTATCATTTACTGGGCCAATGCTAAGCTTTAGCTTGCACCAGTAGTTCCTTCAAGATGACAGGGCTAGGCCCCACATGTTTAATTTTTCTGCTCATTATACTTACAGGTTTGAACTATAGGCAAAGCACAGAAGCGGAATTAAAAAAATGATGACGTCATCAGTCTACAAGCTGACCCTTCATCCGTACAGGAATTTTTGGCACAAAAGGGGTACAACTCAACCTCACTCCCTTCAGCCACTAAGCGCCAGAAAACAACAAGATCAGAAACTGCCCTGGCACCCAAGTCACTTCTTCCAGACCCAATGTTACTGGTGATTCCTATTGGACTTGACTATTTCTCTTGCGAAGCAACGAGGGAAAGAACTTAACCAACTTCCATTACTTCCCTTTCAATCTAGAGATATACGGGCAGGTTACGTGGGTCAAGCATCCTGTAATCTGTCCCAACTTTATGAGTCCGACAATACTCCTCCCACACACACGCCCTATTTCCATTATGACCAGCCTAGACCATGTTCAAGTGATCAGGAGCAGCAACAATATCCTCTCTTTTAGGGCTCTCTCACACAACAGCCCTTATTACAGTATGTCAAAACTGACCTATGTTGACATACCCTGGGACCACTTCAACACATATTCCTCCTCAGGACTCCCTTCTGGCATGATACCTCATTTAGCTCCTCAGACTTTACAGACATCACTTCACCAGCCTCCTGACACTCTGCCACAGGAAGAGCCTCCTTCCTCAGTGACTGTCTTGGAGGTCACGTTTTCTAATTTGGGATATTCTACGAGTTTCATGGGTTCAGATCTCGTCACACTTCAGACTCACCTTGTACCCCTAAGGATGATGATGCTTGTTGTCAAGGAATATCATTGATTCTGGACTACATGATGTCATGTGAAGATTCGACCTTCTGGGCCTCCATTGAGGAAATATTCCGTCTTTATCCCCGGAGTTTTGCCCACCTCCCCCACACCAATACCAAACTGGACTAGAGTCCCAGCTTCTGTTGATCTTATGACAGAGAAGGAGGACCCTGCCTTCAAGTTACTCCCGCAGTCAGGGAGGGTTACAGACATTCTGAACTGTCTTCACCACCAGTTGCAGGATCCTAGCATTAACAGACTTTTCTTTACTCAAAAACGCCATCCATCTCACTTCTGTCGGCATTTCTACCGCTGTCACATGCCAGCCTTTCACTTGGAAACCCCAGCAATAGACTGGGATATAGCCATTTTGGGGATGTCCAAACTGCACTTCATACATATGGATCAAGTAGCCTTCGATGATAATCAACAGTTAGTGCATAATATCATCTCCATGGGCTCTTTACTGGACTTTGTTTCCATGGCAGTTTTCCAACAAGTGGAACATAGCCTCTCTCTCCCACTGCGACTTTTACAGGACATGCATGGGAGCCAGTATCACGCATGGCCCGTGTTATAAATAGGGTAGCACAACAAACCTTGGCCAATGCAGTCACCGCCACTATTAATCTGCAGTTGGCTGAATGGGACACTGTACTCACAACCTCCACCTTTCGAAAGGAGCACCACAAAGCCAGGCTGTGTACACAACCTTTATTATCCACCTTTTGTTTAATGGCCAGATTGAAGAGGTTCATAACAGGCCTCCAAAGAATCAAATTGCCCAAACCCGTTACCACAGCGTTGTTACAGGGATACTACAGGAAATCAGGAACGGGATCCAAGAACCACTCATAGGACACAAACTTCTGGAAAACAGTCCTACCAGAAATCCATTCAGCATAAACCACAGTGATCACAAACCAAAGCTAATTAAACAGAGAGGGGAGCCTTTCATTCATCTCAGCGTTTCTCATCTCGACAGCCTCCTCCTCCCCCCCTCAAAAAAAATGATGCCGTCTCCAATCTGCCCTTTCCAGACATTCCAGTAGGAGGAAGGCTTCTTTTCTTCACTGCTGAATGGGACTCAATTTGCCACAATGATACCTGGACTCAGCAAGTGGTTTACAAAGGACTATGCATCATGTTTCGTACTCCTCCACCACTGTCCAGAGGTCCAACATTCACCAATGTCTCATTGGATCCACTCAAAGCCATCACATTACAGCAGGAAATAGACAGCCTTCTTTGGAAAAGGCAGTATAACTTGTTCAAAACACTCTCTCTCTGGGATTCTATTCCAGACTCTTCTTGGTTCCGAAGGCAAACAGGCAAAAGGCACTCTATACCCCCTCATCAAACCTCAGTGCCATCAATTGCTTCATTCATGCTCCTTGTGTTCTCAATGGAAACACCTCGGCACATTCTAAATGCCATCCAGGAGGAAGACTTTGCCATCAGCATGGACTTAAAAGAGGCTTACCTCCATGTCCCTATTCACCAGGCTTCCAGGATGTTCCTGCAGTTTGCCTACAAAGACGTGTTATACCAATTCAGGGCACTACCATTCTGCCTGGTGATTCTTTACTCTTGAGGAGAACCCTATCAGCACGGGAATTCCTTCGCCTCCAAGGTTTACTAAATGTGGCATCGGACATTCTTGTCTTAGGTTGCCTTTTTATGCACCCATTACAAATGCTTCTTCTGTTTCAATGGAGACCGAAAGTTTGCCCACTGGACCAACCTCAAACCATCTGCTCACAACTGAGGTACCATCTGCAGCCTTGGGGCAACCTTTCTTGGCTCATGGCAGGTATAGCTCTGCACCTACCACCGCCTGAGAACACCATTTGTACTGATGCCAGTATGGAGGGCTTGGGAGCCCACCTTCTACCATCATTTGGGAAGCCAGTGGTACCTGGTCTCCCCACGAACAAATTATGCACATCAATATTCTGGAAACTATGGCCATTGTGAAAGCCTTTCACTGGTGGCAGGAACGCCTCTCTGGCAAGGGAGTCTTGATTCTGTCCAGCAACTCTACAGTAGTGACTTATCTCCAATGACAGGGAGGAACCAAGTCCCCAGACCTTTGCGTCATGGTGTGGGGCTTTCTAAAGTGGTGTTGTCAACAACAAATCCACATACAGGTTCGCCATATACCAGGACGCCTTAACATTCTAGCTGACTCGTCATGAAACAATCAACTGATTCAGATGGAATGGTCACTTCATCCCTCAGTTTTTGCTCAGATCTGTACCCAGTGGGACTGACCATTAAAGGACCTATTTGCGACAAGGTGGAATATCAAACTCTCAGTCTTTGTCTCTCCCATTCCAGATCCAAAAGCATGGGCAATCGATGCCCTATCCTTAGATTGGAACAACCTGAGCACATACGCCTACCCTCCAACACAGCTGATTCTGAGGGTGATACAGAAAGCAAAGGAATCAGGATGTCATCTCATCCTCATTGCACCACTCTGATGGGAGAAATTGTGGATCATTGGCCTCATCAATCTTGCATTGGAAACCCCTTGGAAGATTCGGGTCTTCCCTCATCTATTCAAACAACCATGATGGCAGTTGTTTCATCCCTGCCTGGAGCTCCTGAACCTGCACGTCTAGATCATATCAAACAGACCTTCAGACTTAAACAGTTTTTGCAACCAGTCATGGAGAGAATTGTTCAGGCGTGACGGCCCTCCACTTTAAAACTGTATGAAGGCAAATGGCACATTTTCACACAGTGGTGCGAAACCAATCATATTTTACCTCTCCAGGCATTGATACCACAGATAGCTAATTTGAAGAAAGTAGATTACATCTGAATACCATCAAAGGCTACTGCTCTATGATCACAGACACCTTTCATCATCATGGGCACGAAAATATCGGACAAAACAAGGACTTATCTGAGCTATTCGCTAACTTCGAGTATACACAGCCTAAAATGTTAACTCTCTGCCCCAAGTGGAGCCTATCTTGGGTATTAACGTAGCTGAACAAGACCCCCATTGAGCCAATTGCATAGGCATCTCTGGTACACCTTTCCTACAAGACCTGCTTCCTCATGGCCTTAGCGACAGCAGGCAGAATTAGCGAAATACATGCCCTGTCTGCAGACTCCAGTTATTTGCAGTTCCAACAAGATGTGTCAGTCTTATTCATGACAGCTTCCTCATTCATCACCAAGTCTACCTTCCACAGGTAGCCAGACCTTTGTCATGAAACCTCTGTCTTACCTGGACACATCAACTGAAGGCCACTTACAGAACCCAGTCAGATCTTTGAAGTGGTACCTTAATTGAACAGAGCCGGTGCGTCGAGGGAGATTGCGCCTTCTTCTACCTCATAAGTCAGGACAAGATGATGGATCAGCTCAGACTATCTCATCCTGGATCAAGTTGGTTATTCGCTTAGTGTACAGGGAAATAACCCTGGCTCACATGAACCTATTACATATCTTGGCTCATGAGGTTAGTGCAGTTGCCACCAGCCTAGCATTTGAACATAACTGTTCTCTAACCGACATCATTCAGGCTGTGGGATGGAGATCAGAGTCCACATTTTCTAGCTTTTATCAACAAGATCTGTTATCCCAAAGGGCCCAATTTGATCTGGTGGGACCTATCTCTGCAGCACAACAGGTCGCATTTCGAGGTCAATCGACAGCTTCTTAAAGATGTGGCTTCACGACTGTCGCTGGATTTGGGGTGTGTGTGTATTTTTCCCTTTTTTGAAGCCGTGCCCCAACAGATGGAGTCTCCTCCAGTTGGGTCACCTAGTAGCTGGCTCAGTACCTTAGAGGACCGGAGATGGTATCTCCGGGGTAAGGGGATGTACCTCCCTCCATCTCTTACCAATTCTGCTAAGGTATGATGATTGGGTAATGTATTCGAAGAAGAAACCAATTTTTTGCTAGTAAAATGTTTCTTTGAAAATACTTACTCAATCATAATACACATACACCCTCCCAGCCTCCCCACAGTTACATCTGTAGGGAGCATGCCTTCAGCTCCAGTAGTGCCTAGTCTTATAGGTAAGGGGAGATCACTCTGCCCACCACCACATGGGTCAGCAGACAACTTTTAGCTCCCTTTAGCTAAAAGTAGTATCTGGGAAGGCTGGATTTACGAGGTAGTGTTAGTACTCTAAGATATTATGATTGGGTAAGTATTTTCGAGGAAACATATTTCACTGGAAAAAATCGGTTTTCTTTTATTATCTTGATTCATCTGTCGATTTAAAGTGTAGGAGTATATCTCACTGACTCTATTTATGTGCCATATATCTCTCTCTCTCAGTCCACTCATTAGCTTCAAGATATGTATCATGAATTTTTGCCTGCTACCAGTAGGGCACACTGTGTTCTGAGTTGTCCAATAGCAACAAAAGAAATAATCGTCACATAGAGCATGACACTGCTTCAAATTTATTGATGATGCTATATTTTAATTTTGTTAAAATTATTGCTGAATCTGATTCTGTTTATTAAACTACTGAAAATATCGAAAATGCTGTGAAGTAAATATTTCTGGGCCTTGCGTTTTGTTGTGGTTCATGATTTTGGTATATCATTTGTTTTGTGACTTTATTCATTTTCATGATTTTATTCTGTAGGGCCAAGTTTTATACCTCTTTAGGACAGGCCCCAAAAATTATGGGAATGACAGCTTTCTCACATAATGTTATTATGGGAATGACAGCTTTCTCACATAATGTTATTATGGGAATGACAGTTTTCTCTGTTATTAGTGGTTCTGGGGTATTCGTCATTAAAGTCATTTGAAGATCCAGAGGAAAATCTAGATCAGTCTGCAGTTTGTTGGAAAATCCTATGTGGAAACTAAATTGTCCTGCAGGTTGTTTTACACATTTCTATTAAATTATCAGAATCTGTCATTTTTTTTACTTATGAGATGAAGTAAACATATATGCTCAATTCTTGGATTACATTGGCCTCTTTTGAAGTATCTATCACCTGTATAAAGGTATTAATTAAAAAATTTGAATATATTCTTTTCATGTGTCTTTTAGCAAAAAAAATCAGATGGTCATCCAGTCAAGAAAATTTTGAATCACAGACAATATGTAAGAATTTATTTTTGTAGCTGTGATTTTTTTTGTAGACTAATATTGTGTGCCTCTTGCTCTTTGCTGTGATACTAATTGTAATTCTGAAAGGAGTTGTTCATTGTGGGGATGTAAAAAACAACATTGCATGGAGTCTTGAATGCTTCAGACTATGCAGATTTTCAGTACTTTCTGTGACTATACATCAGTCTGCAGTATTTTCAAACTAATTTTTAAAAAAATATTATTGTACATAAAATACCAGTGTAAATGAAATTCTGGAGAAATAAACTCCCATGGTTTGGATTTTTCTATCCCTTGGCAGGAAAGGCCATTAACTGCCTTTGAATAATTGATCAGTTTTACATCCCTGCAAATTAAAGGGTATTTTACAAAATAAGTTAGTGTTGGTTATGATGGATATATGTCAGCATCATGTACTACAGTTCTCCCTCACTCTAAGGTCCTTCATTCCGATTATAAGGCAAATATGGTCACAAACCTCATTTTATTATATGGTTATAAAATAATATATATCATGTACGTCATTATAAGGCAGTTTCACTCTTTGGCTCACATGAATGACATTATAGTGAGAGAGTACTATATTGTTTTGAAACAGAGATCTTACCAGAGCAAAATGGCCTTCTAGTGGTCATATTCTATAGATTTCTAGCGGTACAGGATGTTTATAAAACATCACAAATATATGCACTTTTCTGTCCCCACTGCATCCATGATCAGAAACTTGCATTGTCGTCCACTTATCGTCATCAATCATATATAATATAATTATATTCACTAACATAGGGACAATATTAGTTACATGTATATTAAAATAGGAATGTATTTGAAGAAAGTAGACTGAAAATATGAGGACATCCTCTGAATAAGTATCCTCCATTTAAAGTATCTGGAGCCAGAAGCCAATTATTATGGTAAAAAGCTTCTAATGATACTCCATCAGATATCAGTCATACATAAAGAATTTGTACAAGAAAATGCTTTTGTGCACGTTATAAATAAAATTCATATTTCTTTATCAAATACATTGCCTGATTACATTAAGATTAGGAAATTACTCTGCTACCTCTGAATGCAATCTTCCTGAAAGTCTAAAAATGTCATTCAGTTATATTGAAGAAAGAAGCAACACTTATTGACTCATTCCCATTGTTCCTGCTGGGGGTCACCTGTATCCCAGATATTTATTAGTGCAAACTTTTGCTTGCAACCTGTTAACAGTGTTATGTATATTTAATTTGCATTGTTTGTTAGTTTTTTAAAATTTATTATATGCTATGGTTATGTAAAAATGTATCTTGTAGCTGACCTTGTCCAAAATCAAGTTCATTGTGTACCTGACAAATTCATTGATTTTTTAAAAATTCTGAAACAACTAATACATAGCTAATATTTTCTCTGATTATTGGTTTAATATTATGATCATTATCAATAGAAGTAAACATATTAATCTTTGCTTGAGTCAAGGACATTATGTTTACCACATTCTGTATTACAGTTTTGTAACCAATTTTATCTTGTAAACATTTGGAATCTTCTAGAATGAAATTTTCAATTAGGTAATAGTTTTTTTTAATAGAAAATGCTAATTATGACCTAGGTGAGGTAGAAGAGTATAAAGTCTTGTTTAGTGGAAAAAATATTTATTCTTGCATTAAGATCTGAGCAGAATCAAGTTGTATAGTTGTTGTGTAGTATTTTGATTTGGGTGAAATTATTTATTATTCTCTGGAAATACAAAGTGCTGTAGAATATTCTTGGAAAGAGACATTAACTGGGAATTATAGTGAATTCAAACAAGGAAGGTATTACTATGCTTGAACAAAAGACTGTTGGCACATCATTACAATTCAGGCCATTGGTACTTTAGTACATTAGAAACTACAGGCCACTACAGGCACATCAACACCTTCAAGATTGGAAGTTATTTAGAATACCACTAGATATTATTCAGAACTTTAATCGTTAGGACTTGTGTTAGAAATTCTAGGATTATTTGGGATTTAATTTGCAACAGCATAACTTTTTTGTTGTTGACACATTTTTACTTTGTGTTCTTTGGAAGTAAATTTATTTTGTTGAATTTTACAAAGCTTGTTGCTTCTCACTGTTTTCTATTACTTATTGTAAGATCACTGAGTTGTAATAACAGTGTCTCTGAAGAATCATTTTTAATCATCTAGTATTTTTTTCAGTGATATGCAAGTCAAAAGGTTTTCATATACCTGTTGTGTACAAAGTTTTTGTTTTTCTAGTGGATTTATTTGTATTTCTGCATTGATTTTATTTCCTGGGCATTATTGTCTATGTGATATTGATTGGTAACAATGCAGTTTGTGTATCTGTATTGCGCTATTTAACTTCAGTTTATAATGCAATTCTTGAGTCATCTGAGTAATGTGAGTTCACTAGCCGTTTGTATATTTGTCTTGAGGATGTTTTGTTTTGTTTTCTTCCCACTTCACTGCAGAGATGTCAGTCAAGTGCAGACACCTTAAAGCCCCTGAAGACAACCGTGAGATGTGCCTTGCCTGCATGAAATGTTCTTCCTCACACCCAGACAAACATTGCATTGTGGGCAGAGGACATTTGGTCCAGTGTCTTGAAAAAGCAGTCAAAGGGCAATGTAAAATGGGCATGCACAGAGCCTTCCAAACATGAAGTATTTGCAATTCATCTAAATTCAAAATTGCTGGCTAATATTTATGGGGGGGGGGGGTGTTGTGCCAACCCAACCCACACTGAGCATTGGTTCTGATCCTATTGAAACTACACCAAGTGATTCCACTCGGGCTTCATCAGAATTGCCTATGATATGCATACTACAATAAGCTCTGTCTTTGAGATTGTTGATGAGATTTAACCCAGTTTGGCAACCCACTGGGAGTTAGTCCCCATCACCACATGGACTGGCAAACCACATGTCACTCAGCAGTTCTGACAACAACAGTGGCTTATACCCAGCAGATTGCCTTGATGGGCTGACCAGCCGGACCAACCATTTCCATATCAGTACATGGTGCACCATCTTCATAATTGTGGTCTTCTTTCAGCTTGTCTGGCCAAACCCAATGGATCACACTGGAGCAACATTCCCCAGCTTGACCATACTTTGTGCTGAACCTGACTCATCCAGCCCTACTAGCACATGTCTGACAGGTAGAGTCATTTTTATGCATGGTGATGAAATGCTGTGGCCCTGCTTGCAGAGCATACAGGAGGACAATCCCCCATTTGATGAAGGGGTGACACTGACTTATATGAACCTGTCAGACTGATCCATCCATGGACAGAGATAAATTAAAAGGTGGCAATCAAAGAGATCAACAGAATTTTGCCTTTGTCTGGATACCCTCCTTCACTGGCAGTTAACAGTAAATGCAAAGTTTTGGGTCTCTGTGGATGCTGATAAAGAGGATGACATCTGTCCTTTGGGATTTTACCACAGTAACCAAAAATTGCAGAAATTACTGGGTATTTCTTGAAAAAAATTTGCACTCTTGGTAATTCAGTGGCCCTCTTTTTGGTTTGTTTTGCCAGCATATTTGTTACCACACAAGTACAAATCACATACTAATGACTATCATTCAGATGTTTTTGTTGTTCTGAGTTTAATGCCATTTCTCAGAGCAAGATAGGCTATACATGGCAGCCAGTATAACTGGTGGAGAAAGAACATGGAGAAAACCTCCTTAAGAACTATCAACCAGCGGGAAGCTACTAGTAGCTTTCTCACATACCCACATTGGTCGAACCTGAGAGTTAAATCCACCTGGACAGAGGTGAGATGGTGGTGATTGGTAAAGGCATTTTAGACCACTTGGTCACCTGGGCTCCACATTCAGATGATCCTAACTTGGATCAAAATATTACTGTTTTCATTGTGTCTGCTCCACTCAGTTATAAAGTGAACATACAAGATTCTAAATTGGTCATGAATGGTCTGTTGACTTCCTTACTATTTGACATGGCATCTCTTGGAATCTTTGCATAACTGAGAAGGCTGGAAGAGACCAGGCCTAGGAATTGGTTTGCCATATTGCCATGTCAGCAGTAGGGCAGCTCACCACATGGTAAACACCATAATAACCTTTGTAACCTGGACCTGATAACAAGAAATGCCATCCTGTGATTTTCTTTAAACACCAACATGTGGCTACTTTGCATCCCTCCCTTTTGGTTCACCCCATCTGTTTGTGGTCCAAATTGAGCAGATATAAAGCGGGCTGCACAGAAATTGCCCTTCAACTCACTGTGCAAGCCCCTATCACTGCATGACCTCAGTTTTGGTCAGGTGAGTTATAGATGGCTCTATGTCCCTAATTTTTACAGGCAAGCCAGTGGGGGAGGGATGTTTCTTCTATCCTAAGTCTCCTGCTGACTATCAATAACTTACTGTCCCTCCCATCTGCTAGCAAGATCCCTTGTGTGCTCCAGACTCCATCTATTCTGCCAGACTTGGATCAACCTGTTACAGCAAATGATTGGGTAATTCAAGTCAGTTCAGAGGGATTCCAGATCTTGTTTATCCTGCCTCCACCTTCATGACCAATATCCCAAATGTTACCATGAAGGCAAATGTGTTACAGAAATAGATGCTCATAAAGTGGGAGGTGGAGGTAGTCTGAAAACGAGACTTCATGATTATTTATTCCAGGCTTTTTCTGGTCACAAAAGCTAACAGGAAATTAAGACCTATCAATGACTTGGGTAGATTCCATCAGTTTATTGCTGCCCTAAAGTTGAGGATGGAGATGGCAAGGTCCATCCATCTGTGTGACATAATGAATATGATATCAATCTTGACTGTCCAATGTATATTTCCTAAACCTGTTCGCATGGCATCACATCAGTACCTTCACTTCAGCTACCACATTGTAATATTCCATTTGGTCTTAATTTCAGCCCTTGATCCTTCACCAGAAATTTAAATTGCACCATATCCCACTTCAAGATGTCCTCCTCCAGTGTCAGTGCTTTAACTAGACAATATAATGCAAAACAATATGGTAAGTTAGGTTTTAGTTCACAAATGACCTATGCCTCATTCCCAGCTTAAGCTGGATAGTGATGTCGGTTCTGGTCTCTTCTCAGCATTTCTTTCATCTAGGTATAGATTTTATAATGCATATCAGCCATTCATATTCTACTCAGATGTATCAACAGTATTGTTTATACATTGGAGAAGTCATCTGCTACGATGTGTATTCTGGCAAGGGAGTTTCTTCAACTATCTCAGTTTGCTTGTTGCATCAGCAGACCTGCTATGTTCTCTCTTCCTGCAAAAGGGTGCCTGATCTCAGATAGGTTATAATCTTGACCAAAATGAAATGCTTCCTGCTACAATAGCAACACAGGAAGTGGCTTGCAGGGGAATACCTTTAGAAGCCCCTCAAGCTGAGGTCATAATCTGTATGGATGCCAGTTTATAGTCGTGGTGGGGACTTGCTTGCTAGCTGACTTTGTGACACTTAGTGGCAAGTTGATGCTGCTGGAGAAGTCTCTTTGCTTCAGTCTCCTAGAAATAAAGGCCATTCTCCATGCATGGGTAGAACTTGTCCAAAAGAAGACTTTTCATGTAATATCAGACAATTTGATCAGAGTAAACTACTGTTTCAAACAAGGGGGATGAAATTGATGGACCTCGGCATTAAGGTTTAGGAGCATGTTCATCAGCCCAATATCATATAATCATACAAGTTCAACTTATCTTGGGCAGGCTGAATGTCCAGGCTGATTAATAATCAAAGAGAATCCTACTTCATATGGAGTGGTCTCCCTGGCAATCATCCATGCTCCCTATGTTTATGACCAATGTTTGACCTATTCACGACATGGTGGAGCAGCAAAACTGCCTGCCTTTATCTCTCCATTCCTGGACCCAGAAGTATGAGCCATTGATGCCCTTTCAGTCAGTTGTGAAATGATATGGACATCTATCTTTCTCCATTGGTTCTAATACTGAAGCTAATCCAGAAAATTAGGGACAGAGCTTTCAAAACAGTTATATTGATCCCTAGTAATGTGAAAAGGTCCTTGAAGAATTATCTGCTTGATATGGTGATGGACGTTCAAGAAAATTGTAGTGATCCCCATGCTAGTGTATCCTTGTTTAGAGAAACTCCTCTTTCATGCCTGGCTTTTGTCAAGGATGCCGTCTATGAAAAGGAGGTAAACAATTCAGTTATGGGGTTGATTGCAACAATTATACAACCCTCCATCGTGAAGGCACAGGAGGGAAGTAGCAGTTTTTCATTGACTGATGTCATGCTAACAATGTCACATGACTCTCAGCCTTCATTTGGACAACTTTCTTCTTTTCCTCTTTGAGGACAGAAAACTATCCCTTATCAAAATCAAGGAATGCCATTCCATGATTTTAAACACATTCAGACCTGATGGAAGAGACGATATTGTCTGAGTGTCATGACTTTTTGCCCAATTTCTTTGTATCCAGACTTAACTCATTCACCTTTTCCAAAATGGAACTATCCCTGGGTATTGATGTGGCTCAACTTGTTCAAGTTCAGGCCCTTGTCTTCCATGGCACTGAAACAGTTATCATACAAGACTTCCTTCCGGATTGCACCAGCTTGCAGGATGAGTGAGCTGTATGCTCTGTTTTTGTTTCTAAGAACAGGTTACAGTCCATAGGCAATCAATAAATCATTAATTGCCCTCTCTCCTCGATCAACCAATCAAGCAGGTGAAGTTACAGGACCAAGTACATACCCTCAGATACTATGTGAGGCACAGGGAGACTGTCTGGTGGCCATCAAAGGCTCTTCCAACTGGTTGAGGCAGGAAAGCAAGACACAACCCAACAAGCACTGGCCTTTTGGCTAAAGGAGTTATTAAATTGGCACTACTCTGAACATACACAGGATCAAGTATGACTCGTGATGATTTCCATGAGCCTGGCCTTGGAACGTAATGTTTCAATTTAAAACATAGTGAATTAATTTGATTGGCACGCTGAGTCTGCTTTCTCTGGCATGGCCTAACAAATAAGAGATCTAAATCATGTTGGGCCACTGAAGAGATGCCCAGACAGTTACAACACCCCATTCATGACAGCAAAACCTCAGTCAGGGTATAATTTTTTAGCTGAAATTACCAAAGAAACTTTTTCATACAAAGCAATAGCCATGTGTGGGATCATACAGGGGTTACACTCTTATATCTCGTACATATAAATGCATGTGCTCAGTTGTGCTGCCTTCATGTTAAGAAAAGCTCATTCTTTCAGTAGAGTAGTCATTATGTTCCTGCTGGGTGACATGGATGAGGGGGATGCTCAAGTTTTTCATCCTCTTACCTACTTTCCTAATGTTATTGTTATCTATAATTTGGAAGAGAAATGTTTTAGTAAATTATGTTTGTCCAAAATATTTAGCTGATTACATAATAATTAATCAATCTTACCCTTGCCCACAAGTTTGAGCATCCTGTTATAAGTTTTGCTCAAGCTTAAACTAGTTACCTAGTGTGAACAAGGGAGTTAATTTATAAGTTACTTCACTTTATTGATATGATGGATAAATGATATGGAAAGACATTTATCATCTTTCAGGGAGGGCTGCATTCAGAGGTAGAAAAAAGTAATTTCCTCATGTTAATGTGATCAGGTTGTTATTTTTGGAGAAACAATTTACTAAAATTTCCAATTTTTGAGAATCTCCAGAAATCTGGCGAATCATAAAAATTGTTTGATGACTTTTAAAAATTTCAGGACTACTCATTATTCATTGTATTTGTTAAAAATTATGTTTATGGGGATGGAGGAAAGGTAGTTTACAACTTTTGGGTAAAATATTTAGTGTGAGCCAGATCTAAACTATTAACAGAACATAATAACAGCAATATGTGTAAGCTGTAGTAACAGAATCAAATTAACATAAAAAAATAATCTATAAGCATTCTGTTATTAGACATGCAGTTGTTTACCAAACTTCGATATTTAAATTTTCTTATATCTGGGGCTCAGTGAAATCCGCTCTGAATAATTGTTGAATGTAACAGTTTTGACAATTATTTTGTCTTTGAAGTTAACAGATAATACTGAGTGATTTCTTTCTGCTTGGACACTTATCTACTGCAAATATTGGTTTGAGGATATGTAACTTTAGTAGTGTAAAGCTTATTTTTTGTAGCAGCTAGAAATGTTTGATGATACATAAATGCCTCAAAACAGTGACCTAAACAATTAGCAGAATGTTTGGATATGGGTAACAACACTATATAGAAAAATGTCTCTATCACATTCTTGGTTGGGCATAACTATATTGCATGCCACAACTGTTTTGGTGTCCAAATATGTTTGGAAACTTTGTTATTGTCTGTCATGCTTTGTGCGTGTGATGGCATGCATGCCGTGTTGTATTGTGCATTGCTCTTCAGACAGAGCTCTCAGTAGGAATTTGAAAACAGAAGTCATTGTCAGGTATCTTCTAAACTTGGAATCCATATTGTAGGGGCAAGAAAACTGACCCGACTTTGATAAATGGTAATCCTGTCCCTTAGAATCAAGTCCCAAATGCAGGGACTTTTGCTACAGAGAGCTCTGTTAGGATAGACGATCAGTGACTTAATTTATGGTTGCCATTCAGTGTTTTCATAACATGATGTATCAACACAAACGAGATTAAAATTTGATTTTACAACTTCTGTTTAATCAGTCAGGCCTACTAGAAATTGTACACTACCAGTCTAGAAGAAATCTTGAAGCCTTCATTTCACAATATTCTCTGATAGTCTGTTGGAAACAAAAATGATGTTTCTGCAGTTGTGGCATCTTTTTTACTAGCTATAATCCAAGTGAGCATATGATAAGGTTCATTGCCCATTGTGTTTTCTCTTTTAACAGTTTTTATTTACAACTTCTGAAGAAGAAAATAATCAATGGAATTTGGCCAGATTTAAAAGAAAGCATCTTAATAGGAAGTCTTTCAGATTTATTCAAATGATGCTGATCACTTGCAAATATGACCTCTATTACTAAAAGTATAAAAATCGCAAAATTATTTCTTTAGAACTGCTCAACAGAAATTAAATTTGACAGAAGGACATTTATCCAACCTTTTTCCAAAATTACTCAAAAGAATTTGACCAAACTTGTTAGGCAGGTCTTTCAGATTTGTTCAAATGATGATGCTGATCCAAAATTAGATTTGGTTCCATTACTAAAAGTTACTAAAATCAGTTAATGAAGCATATGAAAGTGGATCATTCTCAACTGTTTTGAGACCTGGCATTAAAACTTTCATACCCAAAAAGGATAAAACAAAGCAGTACCTGAGGAACTGGTGTCCATTTTCTCTGCTTAATGTTGTACACAAACTAGCATCAGGATGTATGGCCAAAAGAAAAAAGTCAGTACTGAATGAAATGATATCAGACGATCAAATTGGTTTTGTAAAAGGAAGATACATTGGTGAAAATACAAGGATTGTATATGATATTGTGCACATTACAGAAGAGTTACAAATTCTGGATGTACTATTATTAATCAATTTCAAAAAGCATTTTATTCAGTTTCATGGAAATTTATTCATAATGTATTAACTTGTTTTAATTTGAACAAAGTATAAGGCACTGTTAAAATTTTTTATTGTAATATCTCATCAGCAGTTTTACAAAATGGCTTTCTTGCAGAATTTTTGAAAATTTCCAGAAGTTATTGAAAGAGTGATTCATTATCCGCATATCTCTTCTTGTTATGTGCAGAAATATTGTCTATACTATTAAAGAATAATACAAATACAAAAGGTATCATGATACTGCTTTAATTCTTGATGGCTGTTTTTAATCTCTGAAATCCTCTATTAAAGTATTAAACTTCTACCTAATAAAAAATTGGTCAATTTGTTTGAATATGAAATATGCAAGATTAACTACTTGTTCCTATTAGGAGATGAAAATGTGATTATCCAGAAAAGACAAATAATGTTTTCGGTATGATGTTGAACTGGCTTGAAACTGTTAATTGAGAAAAATATACCCGAGACAGGAGAAAATCTTATTGAAACAAGTTATGGATGAACTCCCTTATAAGGATAAACAAGGTACCAATTTTCTATGCGAAATCATTTGAACATAATGTAATCTATATTGGTTATATGCTTACAGATTTTGATAGCTTTAAAGCTAAATATAGTCTCAACACAAATTTCTTTGCCTATCAAGGTATGACTCGGTGTGCATAGCCCTTTATGTAAAAAGTTATAGTTAGATATAACAACACTGGTCAGACCATTTGTCCCTTTCCATTCAGAAATTGTATTTTATAACAATAAAGGATGTAAAAACTTTTACAAATCACTTTTGAAAAAGGATGTTAAACCAACTAGTGAAAATAAATGGAATGAAATTTTCAATTTCAACATGGATATATGTCCTGATATGTATGCTAGAGTTTTTACAATAACAAGAAACTCAAACTTACAGTGGTTTCAGTTTCATGTCACTTATGGAATTTTTTACCAATCAATTCATTTTTGTATAATTTAAATAAAATTGTCTGATACTGGTAAATGTACTTTTTGTAAAAATTTCCCAGAACAAATACTGCATTAGTTTTGGGAAATGTGATAATCAATCTGTGGAATGATGTGTCCCATTTGATTCAGAATAAAATGAACATAGATATTGTGCCAAGTGCAAAAACTGTTATATTGGGAGATACAAGCATAATATATGAAGAAACTCTGTATTTTTCTTTTTCTAGCTACATCAGTATATGTAAAATTTAATGGGGATATGCCTAGATTAGATGGGTTGAAAGTTTTCTTAAAGACCACCATAATTTGGAAAAATATATTGCAATCAAATCTGAAGAAAAAAAAAAGTAAGCATTTATGTTGATTTTTGAACAATGTGAACCATTATTCCTCCAGTAAATAAGGAAGATGTGTTATGATTTGATTGCATATTTTATAAGATGATGTTATAGCACATAAAGTGTTTGTAATATAAGCTAAAAGCTAAAAAAAAATCATTTAATATTTAATTGGGTCTGATTTGAACAAAAGACTCTAATATCACAAGGTGAGTGTCACCTAGATACTGTATATTTAAATTATGCATCAAAAAGAGTTTGTGTTCTATATGTGTGTGTGTGTGCACATGTGTCTGTGTTTTTTTTCCAATGCTGGGTTTATTGTCAGTAGATTATGTTAGATTGTAAGGTGACCTTGGGTTGGTTCCCTGACCCAGTGGTCAAACTAATCTGGGGACAATTAAAAAATAATTAACGAAAAAAAGAAACAAAAATTTCAAATGACTTCTCAAAAACTGCTCAACAGAATGTGACCAAATTTTACAGGAAGTATTGGGCATAGATGGCTTTCATTTTTGTACAAGTGATGCCAGGTTGCATGAATCCAGGAATTACACAAAATTTATACGAATTTGCACCCTTGGAGAGGAATGATACATGAAAACCCACACACACAAATTAGTTTAAAGTTGCACATATTAAAATGTACTCTGCACAGAATAGAAATTGTATTTAATTGTTAACCCTTACAGGGCTTGTCATGACATAACTCATGCTGTAGGTAGAGGTATTGTAGTGCTTGTCACAACTTCAGGTAGGCAGCTATTTACACATCTGGGTTCTTTGGCTTGACATGAGTGGATGTTAAACTAAATTTAACTGATGGCAGGTTGGGCCTTGGAACAAACATTCTGTTGTAGTTTGATCTTTACTTCAACGAAGTTTTCCAAATGCATGTTCAAAATACATGCTGCCTATGACACTAAAATGGCTGATTCTCAGTGTGGTTCATCTTCAGATGATGATTTCATTGGCAAATAATGGCTGATGATAGTGACAATGACAATGGTTTTTAAAGTTATTAACTACATCAGATTATTGAAGCTAAGAAAGTGTTAATGAAGATACCAGTGAATGATTTTGAACCCATAAATGATTGGAGTCTGTTGTATATGCTGTGTGGACATAAAGCGGATGGCATGCAGGCCAACCATTGTTTCAGCATTATTTTGAAATTAGATGTCAAAAAGGCAGATTACCAAGCCTAATCAAACTACAGACAATTTAAAAGTTGAGTGCAATTTTCATTTCTTTTCTCAAACAATTTAGCCAAGCTGGATCTTGTGCTAGAAACTATGGGGCCCTGTAAGGTTTAAGATAAATTGAATACATAAGAATCTAAAATGAAATTAAAAAGTAAAGATATTTATTTGATCAAAATATCTGTCTTTAAAAGGACACTATAGCATTGATGAACTTCAAACCCAAATATAGCATTATGGAGTAATTAAGATTTCTGGCATAGTAGTCAGCAAAGCACTGATTTAAGAAAGTGAAACTTTGGCAGAGCTTATGTTAGTGAAAAATCTTATTTTGAAACAGAAGTATCCGAAAGAGAATATCTGTGACCTGTTGAAAATTGTACAGAACAACCATAAAGAACAGTTTCCCAACTTGTTCAAGCTGGCTAAGCTAACTATGTTATACCCCTTCAGACAGAAAACTGTGAAAGTGAGATCTCAGCACAGAACAATATTCATGCACAGATAAGGCACAGATTAAAGCTCAAAAATTATAAACAGATTAATGCTTATCAGTACACAAACTAGAAGTAACATCTTTAAAAGATTTTGATTTCAGTAGAACTCAAAGAGTTGTTGTTGTTGTTGTTGTTGTTGTAGGGTTTAATGCCATTTTTCAGCACAAGATAGCTTATACATGGTGGCCAGTATAAATGGTGGAGGAAGAACCCGGGAAAACCCCGGAAAGAACCACCGACCCATGAGAAGCTACAGGCAGGCTTTTGTCACATACCCACATTGGCCGAGCGAACTCAAAGAGTGGATCAGGAAGAAACAAAGAAGTTTAAATGTTAGGTAAATATTGAACTATAGCTGTTTCCTCCCCTTCCTTTTCTTCTACTCCCCCTTTATTTTTGTGACAAGCGGGTGGAGAGCTTCCCCCTTTAGATAAAATCCTGGCAGCATCTCTGCATCATATAGGGCTGTTATTACAAGAAATACACAGAACTTTGAATGACTTCATCTCAGAAACTGCTCAGCTGAAATTGACCCATTTTGATGGAAAGCATTATGTGATTAAAGGCTTTCTTTTTTCTTTTTTTGCAAAAAATGTTATTCACCATCTGGTATAGCTGCCATTACTGAAAATAAAAAAAATCCTTTAAACTGCTTTTTTTCAAGACTTACAGGACAGAATTTAACCACAATTTACAGAAATTATTCTGGCATGAAAGGCTTTTTAATTTTGTAAAATGAGGCCAGTTTGCCATCCAATATGGCTGCTAAAAGTGGAAAACCTGTTAACAACTTTTTCTAAAATACCACTTTACAGACTTTGATTCAGTTTTTGACAGAAAGTATCCTAGCTTGAATACCTTTTGAGATTTATGCAAATTATGCTGTTTTACCATAAAATATGGCCACAGTTAGCAAAAGTAGAAAAACATTTTCACAACTTTATAAATAAAACCCCTGTTGAACAGAACTTTGATAGATGATGTTGATGTACTATGGATGAAGATGCAGACCTAGAGAAACCTTGAAACAGTTGTTTTTATGACTTATGCAGTCAGTTGATTTGGAAGAAATTTCAACAGAAAGCATCCTTGTCACCCAGAAAAGGTGAAGTAAAAGCAAAAGAAGTACCACAGTCAGTGATAAGGACTTCTAAAATAGTAGTTTTGGGGTTATGCAGAATTCTATTCATGCAAATAAGATGTTTGAAAGAACCAAAATTATTTTTAGAATACAATAATCATAAATTTCAATACAAGTTATATAAAATAATTATAATACACTTTAAGGATTATAATGAATGATTTATAATTTATAGTGTAGAAAAATATGAAATAACAATGTACCTAACAAGTAACACACTAAGTTAATAATAATTTGATAATATATTTATAAGACTAGTTTATAAAATACCAGCAGTTAGTATGCAGGCATACAATGTTTGATTTCCCAGAACAGGTTGGGTCAGTTGTCATGTGTCATTAGGGAAGACCCATTTACTCTCATTGCCAAACAAAAATTAACCAACACTATTAGGCAAAGATCTTAAAATGGGCAGGAATGTTATTATGAGGCTCTGATGCATGCTCATAAATGTTATATTCGCAGACCAGGAATGTTATTATGAGGCTCTGATGCATGCCCATAAATGTTATATTTGCAGACCAGGAATGTTATTATGAGGCTCTGATGCATGCTCATAAATGTTATATTTGCAGACCAGGAATGTTATTATGAGGCTCTGGTGCATGCTCATAAATGTTATATTTGCAGACCAGGAATGTTATTATGAAGCTCTGATGCATGCTCATAAATGTTATATTTGCAGACCAGGAATGTTATTATGAGGCTCTGATGCATGCTCATAAATGTTATATTTGCAGACCAGGAATGTTATTATGAGGCTCTGATGCATGCCCATAAATGTTATATTTGCAGACCAGGAATGTTATTATGAGGCTCTGATGCATGCTCATAAATGTTATATTTGCAGACCAGGAATGTTATTATGAGGCTCTGATGCATGCCATAAATGTTATATTTGCAGACCAGGAATGTTATTATGAAGCTCTGATGCATGCTCATAAATGTTATATTTGCAGACCAGGAATGTTATTATGAAGCTCTGATGCATGCTCATAAATGTTATATTTGCAGACCAGTCAGGTTGTTGTTTGTCCTTAGGCATGACAATTGATGATTTCCCAACAAACATTAAAATATCTTAAAATGGGCTTGGCCTAAACAAACCTGGAAATGTTGTTGTGCTTCTCTAATACACACCAATAATTATTTTACTAAGGAAATATACTGTGCTTCACTAATAATGCAATGTAACTGCAAGGCTGAAAAACTGATGCACACCATGAAATGTATTTAAGTGTAAGACTTTCTTGGGTGCAGATCTCAATGGTTTCGAAGTTATGACTGCAGGTACATGGCCCCAGGGGTTAAGGGCAGACCCAGGAATCCATGCCAAGTAAGTGTATACGTTTTAAGGGTGGGACTATGAACAGTTTGTAAGTTATGAATTAGGGCCAGGGACCCATTTCAGGGAGAAACCTAGGGTACAATTCTGGTTGTTTAAAGATTTTGTTCATGAAAGTCATCCTATATATATGGTTTAGGAAAAAAGATAAATGACAACAAGAACAGCTGTTACATGCTCCAAAATTTTCTTTCCTCTTTATGGTTTCGGTAGGTTCATGAATTTGTATTCACAATCTGACATGTCAACTACTCCGGTGAGCAGTATCAGGCCATCTTGGGAATCTTGCTATTATGTTATTTGTTTTGTGTATTGAAATTTGGCTGCTGTAGATAAACAAATAATTTGATGTCTCATTAAAAAGTCTTTTTTATGTAGCTACATCAATACATAGTACATGTATGGTTGAGATGCTATAGCAACCACCTGATATATCAGTACATAGTACAGCCAATATCCTATAACAGCCACTGCATATAAAAACCACTATTAACTAAAGACCAAATTCATTGGGTCCCATTTATTCATAAATCATTTACATGTGTATATATAGATATCTGTTCATAAGAACCACTTTGGATGGTTTTCTGAGTGGTCTCCATAGAATGGTTTGAGTGTTTTTGTTTCACCTGCAAAGCAGAGGGATCTGATTTCCAATGGTGGTGTTATCGTCATAGGTGTAATTCCTAAGTTGCTGTATGTAGCTCAGTTTCTTTCGATGCCATTGTATTATCGATGTAAAAGCTGATGGGTATATATTCATTTTGGAGAATACTATTTGCTGCAGGTATAAATAGGTCACAGTGACCATCTTTTTTTGACACTCCGACAATAAAATCAAGTTTTAATGGCAGCAATAAATTACCTGCTATTATCTTGTTGCTAGGTCTTATTGTGGCACTAATTCCCATTCTAAGGCCTCAATAAAATAGTGTCAGGGATAAGGAAGTGTCTATTTTCACTAGTGGTGGTGGGGGTACATTTTGACAAATGGTAGAAACATGTTGTCTCATGTGAAAGAGGTTCCTTTGCGCTTCCCAGAGTAGGGAAGTTGCAAGCCCCACTGGCAAGCCCATCACAAGGGAAGCATGGTAATTTTCTTGATCAAGCAGACCGGGATTTAAATCAAGGAGATCTCATTTGTCAGTCAAGTTTCCCAGGCAGACTCCTCACTGTGGTCTACATACTGTGACTGGTCACCAAGCAGTGGATAATATATCAGGTTAATGTCATTGGAGGTCTGTCACTGTTACTGGCTACTGGCCACAAGTCACACTGGGGTATGTATCAAGTCTGCAGTCAGAGAATGTCTATCACTAGGCACTGGGTCATGTCCCAAGTGACATTCACTATGCATCAGTAACCAGGGCCTTAGGAATGGGCCTTTTTCTTCTTTATTTAAGATAGAATTATTTTTTTTAAAAGAAAAAAATTTATTGATCAGCAATAAATACAGAGAAAATATATGACATTATGGCTAAAAAATGTAACACACACACACACACACACACTCATGCATATCCACATGTACACACATATGCATGTGTGCATACACATAGATGCACATACAATATACACATACATATGTATAACAATAATACCTAAACACATACATGCATATATGTATGTGTGCACATATATGCATATATACACATATGTGCACACACACACACTATATGCATAAGAATTTGTATGATTCGGAAAAACTAAAATGAGAGCAAATACAGATTTTGTAATGTCAATACTGCTTTTGTCTTTTCCCATCCGTTTCTGATATTATCTGCCTTGGCAAAGATATTAGAGTTCTATAGAATAAAGTTTAATGCTAGTAAAGAACTTGGTATAAGTACCAAAAAGTTCACAACAGAAGTGTATTTATTTCTTTCAGAGTAGTAGTAATAAGTTGATAATGTTTTGTTCAGCTAGAATATCAACACCAACAAGCACAGAACATGCGTTTAAATTAAACTGAATATCACATTTATCTCTTGATAATAACATAAAGTTCAGGAGTATAGTTTTACAATACAACAGCCAAAATAGGTGAAACAATGTTTCTGGATATTCATTACAGAAAGAACAAGGATCTATTGCTGAAATTTTCATCTTTAAGTTAATCTATTATTGGCGTAAATTATTTGATGGATATTTTTGTAATGAAAGCTCTAAAGTCCTGTATCATCAATAATCTTGAATTGTAATAAATTCATAAATTTCCAGTTACTGAGTTGGCAGTTCTGATCCAGTATATTATTCCATTTATTTTGAAGTTTGTAAGAATAAAGATCTCTGCATTTAAGGCAGTCAATTTTTAAATTAAGCCAAACAAATAAATTGTGTATTTCTGGTCAGCCGATCATCCCTGCTTTTCATAGCTGATCCTAGTACTTTTTTCCCCGGGTTAAAAAAAAAGCAAAAAAACATTTTTAAAAAATAAAATTCACAAAATGGATTGATTTGTGCATCTAACTGAACTGATTTTGCCCAGTACTTGAAGTTATTAGTACATTATATATACTAATCATTATAATATATATAATGTTTAAAATAAAACTACTTACCTACCTTAATTTTAAAACCAGTGCAAATAGGAAACACAAAATGACTTTGCCATGGCTCCATGAATCAATGGATTATGTGCACCATAGATCTTTCCCACTTCTTCTGCCACAGTATTGAGGGAAGGAGAGGGGACCATCTTAAACCTCTGGTGTTGAGAGGGAATCATCACCAATCCATGTCTTCAGGGAGAGAAAATCAATAGGCTGGTCCCAAGATGGGATGTACAACCCCTGGTCAGAAATTCCCATTCTCCCAATGGGGAAATGAAACAAAGTACCCATGCCTTACCACAGAATGAAGATATAATGATGAACTGTCAATTGTTGTAGGTGCAGATGCATTCTTAGAAAATCATATCATTCCAGGCTCATATATGTTGAGATTACTTTCAGTTTTCCACCCAGTGGGTCAGGTGATCTAAGAGGTAGAGGTGAGGACTTTTGACAAAACAGTAAATGGGTTTTACAACCGACTTTCCCCAGAGCTATATCCCATACCTTTGGGATCATCTGAGGTTGGGCTTACAGGCACAACCCAAGTCAGACCTGCTGTTACTCCTGCACTTAGCGATGGTACGGTAGCTGACTCAGAAATTGTCTAGAGGCCAGGAAGGGGCCAGGCAGCAGAAAAGCTGGTCTGCCCCATAATTTACACTATTGTAAATAGCTACATGTTCCATTCACCTGCTTGGCCCCCTAAGCTTTCCACTTTGACTCCATTGCCTCCCATGTTGGAATTTTGGCAGTGACCTGGGCCCATCTCCCCATCAATACTCTTGAGGCTATGAAACTAATTGGTAAGATTGTATGTGTGTGTGTGTGATCTGTATTTTTAATGTAGCTTTAAAAAAATTTCAGTCTTATCACTATGATGTGTGAGTGTGTCAGTTTATAGTGATGTCTAGCATTGGGGCATCATGCCGCAAACATATAGCATGGTGTCCCACCCAGTCATATTATCCTGACACCCGGCCGACCAGCCCTTACACTAACCTCTTAATACTGAGTGTCAAGCAAGGCAGCTGTTAGTACCATTTTTAAAAGTTTTTGGTATGACTCAGCTGGGTTTCAAACCCGCAACCTCCCGCATCCGAGGTGGACACTCTAACCGCTTAGGCCACCAGAGCAGTTAAATTGGGAAGGTACTGTATAATCATAGTATTCTATATCGATCATTTTCTGGTTATCACCAGTCTGTTGAAGGTAGAGTCATTAAATCCAGCTGCATTGCATAGGTTGTGAGAGGCTCTTGCTAAGGCATCAAGACCTGCACTTATGATGTTTATGGTGCTGTCTGCAAAGCTCATACAATATATGGATGTTGCCTTGGAGATATCAGTGGCCTTGTTGGAAGGGAGCAAAAGTCTTTTGTGAGCTGCCCCTCTGTATGAAGAGACAGCATTTGGAGGACTAAACCCTACATTGGTCTTCCAAGATCTGAGCTCCACCTCTTTCTGTGATGCCTATTTTGTTCCACCAGTCCCAAAGGGTATGCCTATGGGAAAAGGTGTACACCATTTTTCAGGAAGGGCATAGTAAAGATGAAGAGGAATGTACAGAGTTGGGCTTTATTTCTTGATCATCTTAGTTTCAAAGAAGGGGGAAACAGTTTTGACCGAGACAGTGACTTGTTTGGGCCTAATCCTCTATCAGGAGAAGACTAATCTGATCCCTTTTCAGAATTTCATTTACATGGGAATGATATTTTGCACTCATCAAGGAACAGTCTGTGTTGTTCCCACAAAAGCTCACAAATACTTGCTATCTTGACAAGCAGGACAAGACAACTTTGTTATCAGCTTGTCTTTACCTTTCTCTGCTAGGGACTCTGCAGCAGTGGATTTAGTTCCCCTTGTATGGCTCCTGTGTCTTGCTTCCATCTTTTTGAAAACTTTGAGGACCCCCTGTCTAGCTAGATCCTCTCATGTTTCATCACCATCTGAGTTGTTGGAACATTAAGGACTGGTTTTTGACCATAGTTACACTGGAACCTTCTTCCTTTACACCAGCACTTGAGATTCAGTTTGGGGGCTCACTTAAAGCCTGATGAATGATCCTGCAGGGCATGTGGTGTCAGGAAGAATCTTCCCTTTGCAACAACAATCTGCAGATGCAGCCTGTTTTTTTTAGCATTTCTAGAGTGTATCAACTGCATACGACATTGTTGCATCATGATTGCTATGCACAATGCATACTTCATAGTATATCTCAGGTGTCAAGGGGACACTCCTGTCCCTTCACTCTTTTGGAAGTCTGGAATCTCCTCCATTAGAAATCTGCAGGGGAGATAATTCTCAGAGTCTGGCGCACTTGGGCAAGAGGAATATTATGGCTGCAGATAGTTTATACAGACAAAGGGCAAGCAAAATAGTTGTAGCACTGGTTAGTAGGAGAGACACTTTTTCATCTGTTGAAAAGGCTAATGGCAGACTTATTAATGATGAAGCTGAACAAAAAGCTTCTTCCTTAAGTCTCTTGAGTGCCAGACCAGATAGCTTGGGTGACAGACACATTCAATCTGAAGTAGGATTGACTCTATGCTTAGGCCTTCCCACTTTTCAAAATAAGCCTTCAGGTCCTCACAGAGTCAAAATTTCTAAGACATGTTTCATCCTGATAGCGTCCTTGTGGTCATAATGATTGTTGTTCAATGAACTTCTCAATCTCTTGGTCGATGATTCCAGGGAAGTACCACAGTGAAAAGATCTGTTGTTACAGCAAATGATCTTTTTTTGGACAGTATTTGTCAGATTCTCCACCTTCATGCATGACTTCTGTCAAATGAGCTGTCCACCAGGACCAGTTTTCAAGCAAGATTGCCAAAATGTATTGTGTTGTCTAATAGTAATCAATGTCCAAAGTTTACAATACCAAGTGGAGAATTTTCTGTAATTGGTGCACTAGAAAGTGCATTGATCGTATCTGCTCCTCTTTTAACTGCAGTACTGTTGCAGATTTTCGTTCTGTTTTCTTTTCATTGAAAAAGATGGTTTAGACTCCACAATTGAAAAAGATAGAACATCTAATACTCATAAGTTCTTAATGGGCTTAACTCTAGGGTTGGATCCACATTTCTCACTCATTGATGCCACAATGGATCCTCACATGCTCTTTGGTCATTATCTAAACCTCCTAACAACCTCTGAGTACAACTTCTTTCAAAAACTTTTGCCTTTAAGACAGTCTTCCTCTTCCTCCAAGTACTGGTGAAGGAGTAAAATTCATGGTTTTTGAGTGGATAAATGTTATTTATATTACAATAGTAACTATGATTTAGACTATCATGTTTGCCAGCCAGGATTTTTGGCCAAGAATCATGTACCCTTGATAGTTCCTGTTCCTATTGAAATAATCTCTAATCTCAGTGTTATCTATGCAGGGGATGATGAAGACAGACTTAGTTTTCTTTTGCCTAGTTAGAGCTTTACATTTCTATCTCTCTAAATCAAAAGAGAAAAGAAACGGTTGAAACTGTCTTTTGTTCTGCTCAATGATACTTTTGATATTTCGGCACTCAGGGTGAATTGTTTGGACTATTATTAAAGAGCTTATTATTTCTCACCGAGAGAGATGTTTTTGTCATGAAAATCCTCCAGTGTGCAGTAGAACATCCTACTGACAGCAAAGTTAAGTTCACTTTACAGCTTATTGAAGAATACATCAATGCAATAATATAGCAGGTAATGTATTACTGCTAGTAAAGAGTAGTTCTGTGGGGAGAGGAATAAAACAAATTTTAAATATGCCATATGTACTTGTGTGCTATTATTGCCCACTTCTCTCCTCATTCCCTGCACTGATATGTTTGAGTCTTAAGAAATGGACTGAGGTATCAGACTGGGATCATGGTACTTTTATTATTCAAGATCTCCAATTACTACTTGGTAGTAATGAATTATGTCCTTGGACTGAAGACCAGCACCAGGAAAAGATTGAGCAATGCAGTAATATCCGGTAGGTATTATATAATTATAGGTTACTGCATTTTTATTGGAAAATATGAACGAGTTTTTTGGATGGAAATACTGCACGACCTTGGGAGTGTAGTATATCCATCTGACAAAACGAGTTCATATTTTCCCATACAAATGCAGTAACCTTTTTATTATGTGCTCATTTTCTTATTCTAACTAAGGCTTAATTATATAAACAAAAATACACTGCAAGAAACAAAGTAACTGAATGTATGCCATATTTGAAGCTAAATACACAAGTGCAGATTCATCATTACACAACAACAACATTATTAATGCGCACATAACTCTGCCCAAATAAATTTGAACTTAGTCATGCGCTAGACATAATTTTTGAAAGAAAATGGCGTTTTGGTCTACTTAAAATTGAAATTTGGAGTCATGTTGTGAATGAATGTGCATTGCAACAACTTTTCCATTTGATCTGGAATGAATAGATTTTGGTATTTTTGTCGATTCTACGAAATTTCGTGATTATAGACTGGATTTATCTGTGCCAATTCTACATGAAGTACATTGGATTTCAGCAGCATGTTGACATCTGCAAGTGTGTTTCTGTTCTGTCACTGAATGTTTGAAATCATAATGGGGGAAAAATATGAAGTCTTTTAATTGCAATTGTTACAGATGCTATGGAATATAATGTTTATTTAATTTTGAGTGCAGTATGGAGGATGTAATTGCACTTGGAATATAGGCGAAATTACAGTACAGTTTTGAAATATATAATCAAGCTTGAGAACCCATGACATGGCTCATGTAATTCAGATTTGCAGAACTAAGACAGTACATTTTGAGGAAATTCAGGATGTAAAACTGCAAGTATATGTTTTGCCATTCTTATTACCAGCTAAAGAAGACAGTTTATACCTTGTCACTTGCATGTTATTTGTAAGGGCCCTGTCTGGCATCTATAGCTAGCCTAAATCCGAAACATTGTATCAAAAAAGTTAACATGGAATGTGGCAAAGCAGCTGGTATGTGGCAGTCCACGAAACATCTGCTTTAGTTCATTCATAAACAAATTTAATCAACCAAAACATAAAGCGTCTACTGTGTGAGTATACATGATTTGTTTACAAAGTAGTTCCTAATACACTATTGGGCACATTTGAGTGCAATATGAAGAGCGCATGAGTGCAGTATCGTAAAATATTGCACGATTCTGACAATGTAAAGTTAACAGAGAAAAAAATGAGCATATAATAATTAAAATTAGTCTCATCCTCCAGAAAAAAATACATTTATGCCTTTAGCTTACAGTCTCTGAAATTGTATGTAGATGCATGAACTTGATGTGTGTATTCATCTTGGAGAGTATACTACTCATTTGGTGAAAAAGTAGGTCATGATGAGTGACTTTTCAGGTTTCCATGATTATGTTTAGTTTTTTTTTTTTCATTTAGTACTGTTTCTGTGACACAGTTGTATGTATAGGCATGAAACTTGATGGATGTATTCATCTTGGAATGATCTACAATGGCATTTGACAGCGACAGTTGTTTATTGGTAATGTAGGCTATAGGCCCGTAATACTGCAGTTACACAACAATATTGCAATGACATGGAGTGCCATATTACAAATAGGTTTAATACAGTGAGGTGAAAAAGGAAGAATAAAGAAATAAAAAAAAATAACTATATGGAATGATCTACTCATGGTGACATAATTTTCATTCTCTAGCTGTAACATATGGATTGTGCATTTAGCTTAGTGTCTCTGACAGCATTGAATGTGCAGTCATGAAATTTGATGGTTTTATTCATATTGGGGGGGTGTTACTCTCTTGGGGCAAAAGTAGGTCACAGTGACCTACTTTTCATGCTTCATTGACAGCGTGAATTTTTTGTTTACTCCACTTTCATTGAGACCTTCATACAGTCATAAAATGTTATGACAGTTATTTATCCTGGAGGGTACTACTTGGCAGAGGCTAGAACAAGTCACACTTACCTATTTTTCTTTGGCAATTTTGCAAGGATTTTTTACTATTGCCAAGCCAGAGCATAAGATGCAGCATTCATCAGAAGTTTTGTTTAGTCACTAGTGATAATGTTGATAAATATGTATTTTGTTTTCTTTTTTGAAGGGCTTGGGGGCACAGAATGGAGATGCTGTAACAAACTCTGCCTTTGATGATGCCATTGGAGATGATGACCTCTAACCTGGAAGCTGACCTTTTGGACCTGTACCTGTTATACATTCCATACTTCCACCTTAGTACCAGCTTTCTGCTTTTTATGATTTTTATGATTCACAGTGAAGAGTACTTCTGGTTCTTTTATATTTTGTAGGTAAATGAATAAAATCTTACATAACAAAGAAAATTTAAACACTATGGTTATAGTTATTTCTTCTGGCTCTTTGGAGTGGTATTTTTAAGAAAAAAATTTCAGTTGAGTGCAAATGAATCAACTTTGGACGGACAAAAAGTAAATTGAAGTATTGTGTTCTATAGCTATTTCTATGATCATTGTTGGCTGTGGTCATTAGAGAATTACATTAATGTTGAAAAAAAGCAAATTATCCAGTTTTCAGTCAAAACCTCACAACCATAGTTAACATGAAATGAAAGACTACTCTTTGATATTGCTGTTGCTTTTATGTCATAAAGTAAGGTGACTATTATGTAATAAATATCAGTGAAAAATGATAGCTAGCCACTTAATGCCAATACCATGATCAGTGTACCATAAAATTAAATTATAATCACTTGTATTTGGTGAAAAATTGTGCAATAATCAGCATTTCACTGGCTCACTGGACCATTTAAAATACAATCAGTGCAATTGTCATCATTTCAGTCATGGTAATGTAAAAGAATAGGTACTCAGATTCACACATCTCCATTTTATTATCATTATGTTGGATAACTGTAAAACTTCCAAATTCATATGTGACTACTTTGACAAAACATTTCTTCAGACTCCTCACAAACCATACATATATTTTTCTCTTGTGATAAAATTTGCATTGTTTAGTTTGGTTGTAAAATCATTGGTACTATATTTCATTCAGACTGATTGCAAAGCATGTTGCAGCTTGGGTATACCATATTATACTCACTTATAAGTCGATTAAACTTTAAGTTGACCCCCCCTCCTATTTTTAAGGCTACAAAAAGCCAACTTTTTACCCTCCTTTGCATGAATCAAATTTTCAGTAAAAAAGGTTGCCTTATAAGTGAGTATATAGTAACTTGACCACAGTGAACTGTGGGTTTAACGTTTTACTAGAATATTGAATAGGGTCAAGTGTACCAGAATTAATGGGTTCAGAACATTGATGTACATGTAACACTAGCAATAGTCAACAACAAACCTTTTCTGGATCAAATGTTTACTATCCTACCTATGGTCTACATTAATATCTCTGGATAAAATGAAATAATTAAGCCATTCCTTGTTTTATTATTAGCTTACCTGGCTATAAGGCCCAGTAAGCTTATGGTAAACCCTGCATCCATTGTGCATCAGCTGTCATCTTTTGTCAGCTGTTTGATAAAGAGTGATACATATATATTTACAAGGTGATCTTGCATCTGATAGCCAAGTTTGTTACCACTCCAGAGGCTATATTTCTGATTCAGTTTTGATCAAACTTGGACTATATGCTTATATCATTCAGATCTTGGATTAGTTCTACAATGTGTCAGATGCATACTAATATAGTAATCTTGTAGCTGATCACTGATTTTGTTGCCATTGTGGAATCCATATATCTGATTCAATTTTGGTCATACTTAAAATATGCATTAATATTACCAAGATTGGGGACAATTTTAATAATGAGTGAAATTCATAGATATTAATGGGGTGATGTTGCATCTGATTGCTGAGCTTATTACCATTCTGGAAGCTATAATTGTGCTCTGACTCAAGAGTTTTATCATTATTATGTTTAAACAGTTTCAGAAGTGAGCAGAATCTGCACATATTAGTGAAGTGAGTTTCATCACATTATCTGAACATGTTACCACACTTGAAGTCTTATTTTGACATGGATTTGATTAAACCTCAAGTATAGGCTGATCAAGATCTTGAATCAATTCAAAAATATGTGGTATCTGTTATGACTCTGTTGTCTTTAACTAAGTAACAGGAAAGAGATAAAACCAAGAAGTTTTGTAAAATTGAGCAAATAATTTATTTCTCTAGAATACAAAGTGAAAATTTTAAAAGAACTTACAGATTTGTGAGTTAAATCCATAGAGTCCTAAAAGTTCTATCACAAGTCCAAAAGTGTTCCAAATGAATTCCCGTGGTATTCTGAGTGAATTCCAGTTTTGAATGTGCTGATGCACCAATAGCCAGGAATAGTGTTAATGGGCTAAGTCTTGATGTATCACAGTGATATAATCCAAAATGTCCTTGAATTAATAAACAATAATCCCAGAATACTGATTTAGTCTGAAAAGTAATGAACACTTTGTCATTCCAATGAATAATTTAAATAAATAAACCTTCTCAAATATTAACTGAATATAACTAAAATTGATTCCTTTAAAGAATGATATTATTAGTAAATTCTGATTCTGATATAAACAACTTCATATAAATCTTCACCTGACCTATCTTGCAAAATATAATTTTCTGAAAATACTCTGTTCTCGTGATGAGTTTTCCATCAGTTTGTAAACAAGGTCAGGTCTGTTTATTTAAATGTGAGCAAGCTGACTGGAAAAGGGCAGGTAGATATTGCTTTTTCTAGGGAATGCCAATGTTCTGAATTCAAACCCAAATATATTTACCTGCAAGTAATAATGATCTTAAAATATAATCTAAATTCAAAGACAAAAATTAGCTATGTAATATGTTGTGTACAAAATAACAAGATGTTAGTGGTCAGGTAAGCCCAAACTCCAAATCTTACTTATGCACAAAGGCCAATTACACAAGTTAAATTTACATAACAGATCCAAATATATAATAATGAATTGACCCTATATGTGACTGGCTGAGATCATTACCACAGTACTCCAGATACTGTATTCCTTCTCCAGTCTTGATCAAAACTTTGTCAGTAGGCTTAATTAAGATTTTGGATGAGTCCAATTATAAGCAAGATGCACGTATATTAAAGAGGTGATTTTGGACTCATTTGTTGTACTCATCAACACTTCAGTCACTTTATTTCTAATCTTTTTATCAAACTAGGTAAGTAGGCTTTTATTTATTAAGTTTTCTATATTATGAACAAGATCTGTGCATGCAGTATATAAGTGAGGTAATCTTGAATATGACTGACCTTTTTACCACTTTAGAAACTGCATTTCTAACCCAATTTTAATCAAACTTGGTAAAGAGGCTATTATTATCAAGATGTTTAATGATTTTTGTTATGAGTCAGACCTATGGCTATTTATGGCATGACCTTGCATCTGATATAGAAATTTTTGTCATCACTTTGAGACTGTATTTTTTTATATGGGATTATCTATCAAAATCTTGGTTGGGTATGATAATGACTAAACTTTTTGCATGTTAATGATGTGATCTTGCACCTCATTGATGGAATTTAGCAACAGTAGTTTTGATAGATTTTGATTAATCATATTAAGAAGTCCTATATTATTATCAAGATGTTTGATGGGTTTGATTTATGAGGAAGTTCTTCATAATATTAATGACATAGCCTGGTATTGGATTGGCAAAGCTTGTTTACACTTTGGAGACCAAATTCCAGATTTTGTTCCACAGTAAGTGTGTATTATCATTGTTATAAGCAGGTTCTGTAGTAAGTGAGATTAATGCATATTAATGAGATACCTTGCATCTGATTGGTTTAGCTTGTTCTCTTTATCTAGAGACTATATTTCTCATGCAACTTCTATAAAACCCGAATGGCTGTAAAGCGCTTACCGTTACGGATCACTGCCATCTCATCTCTCTCTGTGTGGGTTCGAGTCTTGGATTCGGCCAGTGTTCGTATGTGAGAAGGTTTGCCAGTAGCTTCTCATGGGTTAGTGGTTCTTTCCAGAGTTTTCCCGGGTTCTTTCCAGAGTTTTCCCAGATTCTTCCTCCACCATTTATACTGGCCGTCATGTATAGCCTATCTTGTGCTGAAAAATGGCGTTAAACCCTACAACAACTATAAAACTTGATAAATTGGTTGATATCATTGAAATCTCAGATGGATTTGATTATGAGCAAGAGACTGTGTATATTAATTATGCAGTTATCTTGAGAAATAATTTTTATCAGAATATAGTAAGATAGGTAAAATAAGTATGATATAAAGTATGGGAAATAGTTTATACATGATACCTGCTTAGTGAAATGGTCAATTGTTGAACTATGTATGCAAAGTGAGTGATATCAGGGCCACTTGGGTCTCATGTAACTGTTGGAGAGATTTTCATGAAACTTTGCAGAAATATATCTTATGACTAGATAGTGTGTGACATATCATAGTGATGCACCCTACTTTAGCATCAGTGCCATGGCAAAGGAGAATGCAGTTCAGTGACTTGCATCCATGTACAGAGTATATCATTTGAACCACTGAAGATACTTCAATAAAATATTAACCATGACCATTACTTTGACTGGACAGTGTGTGACATACCATAGCAATGTCCCCTGTCTCATTGACAGGGCAAAATATAAATCAGTGACCTCTCTTCATGCACAGTTATAACTTTTAAACCAATGAAGATGTTTCAGTCAAACTTAGCTTATTATATAACTTGACTTGATAGTGTCTCACATTGTGTAGTCATGCCTCCTGCCTCAAGGGTAAAGTCATAAGATAAAATGTTAGTCAGAGCCCTGCTTTCTGGTACAGGATGTCATTGTTTCACTCAGCAGATATTTTGATGAAAATTTATCCAGGTCCACACCTTATCATTCAGAAATAAAGTCCCTAGTTCAGAGCTCATGGTTAGTAATGCAAATTCAAAAGACAAGCGTATCACATGACATTTGTGGTAATCTTATTGTTTTTAATTCACTGGTTACCTTGCATTTTTATTATTTATATGTCATGGTTTAATGTGCTGGCAGATTTAGGTCCATGCTGGTTGCTTGTAATCAAATATAGAACAGCTTGACCATTATCTGCTGGCAGGTCTAATCTGTTTTTGTGTGGTAAGTAACACAGTAAGCACTTTTGAATATGTAGATATTAAGTTTCATCATGATCTTTTTTTTTTTCTTCTCAGCCATGAAATAAAGTTACATGTATAAATAATTTTTTAAAGATATTACCCAGATTCATGTATTTAGATATCCTTTGCAATCAAGCACTATTATTTATTTATCCATATGTATGTATGAAAATTTCATTTGTTATAAAATTTAACTTTGAAGAAGTTAGAGCTTACAGAGGTCAAATTCGCAGTTGTAATGAGTTTTAAAAATAAATATGGACATTTAAAAAATATCAAAGTTTTTTTCAACCGAAGATAGTTTAGCAACGTTGTTGTTTAAATTGTATTAAAAACATGTGACAGCTTCAATTTTGATTAATGTTATGTAGCAAGTTGGTTTCTGACCTGTTAATTTTATATTGGGAAATTTCAGATCAAAAATCCTAAAAGTCAGGGTTTTATGAAAACATTTATTACTTTGCACTCGTAATGCAAGGTTCACAAAATATGTAATAATTTAAGATTCACAAACAACATTTGATATTGCTGAATCTTTATTCACACTTTTAAAAATGCAACTCTATACCCTCTGTGCTGGGCATGCATGTTTTTGTCATTGTAGTTTTTGTTGGGTTTTTTTGCACTGTTGATCATTAATGCATTTTCAGAATTATGGGAGTTCCTTCTGAGAGACAAGCAAATTGTAATTCAAGGTACCTTTCTTTTATTACATAAAAAAGATTACATTTACTGCATTTTCTTAATGATGGCCATTAATTTTATCTTGCAGTCATTTCTGATTTTACAGTACTTTTGGTCCAAGGGTACTGAACCTTCATGTTTGACCATGTCCATTGGTTTTCAAGGTTAAAAGTCCTATAGATGTCCATTTAACTGTATATTTAGACATGTAAAATTTTACCAGGCTTTGAATATCGGAGTACACTAATGTAATTGCTTACGAAAGGCAAGTATTTTTTAAAGTAATCATAAGTTTCAATAAGCAACTCAGGGACAGATGAACTCCACACACAAACATCTGATTGTTGTCAATACAGTATTTACTTAACAGGTTATATTTGTGTTTAATTGTAAGCCCACAGGAAAAATGTATTTTGATGTTTCCCTAGTGCCCCCAAGTTTATCATAGGACAAAACAATGCAACATCCCCATAAATTGTGTACCTGTCAAGTGCATTGAAGACATTAACATGTGTCTAATGTTCACAATAGTGTTGACACATGAAAAACATAAATGTGATATTAAAATCGCATTGCATAATCAGTCCAGATTTTTCATGTACAGCTTTCTAAGTGTTTAAATGTACCTACACTTAAATTTTCATAATAGACTTTTCATATGACTTTAGTCTGCAGTACAGTGAAACTTAACTTATTATCAGCCCCTCTATTAAATGGCATCATATGTAGACTAGAAATCAGTTTTAGTCCCATTTGAGTTGACTTAATAGTTTTCAGAACTCACTAAAATAACCACCTTTATAAACTGGCCATAATCTGTTGTCCCATTAATGGTCAAGTTAGGGAAATTTTACTATAATATCCATATTTCTGCATTTATGATTGGTGCCAGTGTTAGTTAATGAAAGCATTTATGTTCTTTTCAATTCTATTCATTGGAATTTTTTTGGTATTTAATTGTACATTTTACTTTTATTGTGTCAGTCAATATCTTATCTTTCAAACCTTGCAAGGACAAGACATAGGTATCTCTGTTCTGATGTCCCCATAAGTATTAATGTTAGGTAACTGGGTTTAACACCAATGATTTAAAACTCTAACGTGTACGGTCATGGAACTTGATCAAAGACAAGGTTCAATAAAAGCCATTTTTTTTTCACCAAATTAGAGATAAATTAAAGTTTATGTAAGATTATTTGTTATGCCATATACACTATATATCAACTGCAACATAAGTAGACATGATATAATGAAATAGTATGAAATCAAGAGTTGCTTTTGATCATATGAATATGTCTGTGTGCAATCAAAAACTCAGATTTTGTCAGATTTCTGCCTCTTTGAAGTCCTCAAAAACTAACAATGCATTAAAAAACACATTTGATTCTTTGACAGAAGACACTTTTTGTAACCATCCAATGCACATGTAAATTTTATACATGTTCTTGCTTGTGCTCATCACTAATGAGCAGAAAATGAAGGCAAAATGCATTTCTTATATCCCCTGTCATCTCCATTGCCATATAGGCCTAATTCAAGGTAACACAAAATGTCATTTTAGGGTTCCTTAAACGAAATTGATATTTAAATGGTGATTGCTGTTTGTATGGGAGATGCATTTTTTTACTATTTCTGATTGTGGTTTGAGGCATTCTTTTGCACAAATGATAATCAGAATATTTTGATGAGAACAGCTAAAGAAGAGGCACATTCAAAAAAAGGTTCACAGCAATAAGAAGGAAAAGAAAAAGCAGCTGATAAAACAGAATAATAGTAAGAAATTAAATCTCCATGTATTTTTTTCGTTATGTTGATCATTTTAAGGTGCATTTTATTTCTGTTTTCTACTCTTCTATTATTTCCAATATATTGGCCTTCAGCAAAGAGGATCATAATATGAATAATGTGAATCACACCCATGCATTAATGTGATGAAATAAGCACAGAAGCCATTCAAAATGCAATATTCATAAGTGTCATTATTTTCTTTTTGAGTTTCATGAATACATATATTTTAATATAGACCTACTCAGTAGACTACCAGTACATTATGATGCAGACTAATAAAATTGATTACAGCAGTTTTCAGGGAAATATTTATTGAAGAAAGGGATTATCGTATGATTTGAATTTACTTTTTAATGCAACTATATATAAAATCTGTTAGTTTTGTTTTTACTTTTAAAAAACCCAAAAGGCAGATAATAGAAGCTTTGGATATATTTATTACCCAAAGAAACATTGCCATGTCACATTATATACTGTCAGCCATTTCTTGTATGTAGGCCAATGGTGTAAAGGGAAAATGGTTTTAATTCAGTGATACTGCAAAGGACAGCAGCTGTTTGAGACCCACAGTAGCCTTCTTTTTTTCCCCCTTTATTCTCTTCTTTTGCTTTTCTTTAAATATATACAAGTTTCTATTTATTTTGTCTTCTGTGAGTCATGCTTATTCTGTTCACAACATTTATTTCTGTCTTATGATCCATCTGTTACATGTTTTTCACTCAAACTGTTTTGTATCCATAGGTTTGAATTAGGAGTTTAAATATAATTTTCTTTAAAATTCTGTGATTTTAACTGGTTGCTTACACATTATTAATGTTGTCAACTTATGCTAGGAGGTAGGGTAGGAATGACACATTAAAAACATTAATGATATATCATGCCAAGGAAGTGTATGCTAAGTGCCTTTCCCAAGGACACACGGAGTCAACCTGCCCTGGTTTTGCCCTGTGACGTTACTGAACCTGCAACTCTTGGGATTACAAATCTGATGCTCTTCCAACTAAGCAACCATGTCTTCCCCTCCCATCCAAAGAAAAAACCAATCATAATATAATAGATATAATAGGGTCATTTGTGCTATATAATCAAAGCAAGATTTTTTTAAAAAGCTGTTTGAGAGCTGGGCATGTTTTTTCCTTTTTTTGAGAAATTCTCAATGTCCCTCACTACCACCACACCCCATCCCCTGAAAATTAAATGGTGGGTCCCTAAAGTCATGAATAGGGACATGCATATCATGTAAATTGAATTGAGTAAGATTTGATTTATTTTGGCATTTTTCACACGGTCTCCACTCAACTACTGAAAAATATATGGCTATACAAACCTTAATGGGCACAGGCAATTGTTGCACGAGACTTGTGCAGAGTCATCAACTTTAGCTCATATTGTCTTATTTGCTTTAGTTATGCCTGTCTAGAAATCTTAAGGGAGTTATGGCAGTATGATTTGGGGTATCATGCACATATTTCGATTGATATTTGACTACCAGCATCCATGATGAGAGAGAAGCTCTGTGAATGTGGAAATATGTGGCAGTGATGGTCCTTTTGGAGCTTATTTTTAGTACTTTGCCAGTGGTCAGATGCTGCATTCTGAACGTCTTTTTTTTCGTCGTTGTACATCTGTGTTTTATATGAACATGTGTGAGTGCACAAACTAAAAGCTTGTAAGTACCAGGCAACAGTCAACCATAGTTGTTGCATTATTTTAAATTAAACAATAAATTAATAGCCTGAGAGTTAGCCTAAAATCTGGTATAAATTTTCTTTATCCCTAATTACGTAGCTCCTTTTAAAAAAGGACCTATGTTCTACAGCTTGATGTCATACCCGAGTGTGTGTGCTCATGCATGCAAAAGTTTATAAATTCTTCTTATACATGGCTTCCCAATGAACGTTTACTTGCTTGTTTTATAATTAAATTGAACATTACACAGTTGGTGTACTTGTATTCAAGGCTTGGTTGTAAGTTCACATGCATAAGGGACTGACCTTAATTTTTTGGGGTGGGGGATGTTCGAATTAACTTTCGAGTCTGTAAAAAGAAATTTTCTTGTTTTACCTGAGGAATTTTTTCAGCTGATTCAGTGGATATAATAAGTTCTTTTTGACTTTTATAGATTAGAGCAAGAATATTTTTTTCAACGTTTTTGATAGTTGGAATATTTTTCACGACTTCTGATCAATTAAGTGACAGTAATGATATGAAATAATGGTGGGATGAGGGTGAGTGGAACAAATACATTTGTAATAAATTGTGTACTTTATATTTCTGTTTTCCTTCTTTCATTCTGGAGGCCCATATCGAATAAAATAAGAAACTGGTGCCTGTCCATTCAACATGCTCACAAGGAATATATGAAAATTGACATCTTCAGTCTGTTCAGTAACAAAACAGCACCATACAGAAAACACAAGTGAGTCATGCCATGTGTTACAGCTAGTGTATTCTTTCTCTCACATTAAAAAAATCCTATAAAAGTATTTTGTGATCATTGATCAAAATAAGGAATAATTATATTGAATTGGTTATAATGTAAGCTTTCACCCTTGGATACATGTATCCAAGTGCTTTGGTCACTGATCAGAACATTTGGTTTTGATTCTTAATTATACAAAATACGGCTATTACTAATGTACATAAGTCTGCTTTTGTGTGAGTATTTGTGGTAAAGAAATAAATTGTTTTTCTGTGGCAATCATGGCAGGATTCTGATATGCAAGTTTCGTGTTAAACATAACTTTTTAAATGAAAACAAAAACAGGTGTCAGAAGTAATCAGTCATACTTAATATAAATATACACATGACAATGTTGCAAAACAAAAGACTATCATTTACTATTATGCATACTGTGTGCAAATATAGAATTTAAGATGCATCTCTTTTTGGCCATTACCTCTACGTTCATAGGGCTTGTTAGGCATACTGTCTATAATCTGTGAAAATAGGTTCCATAACAGGAGCAGATCATTGGCATTTTAATTGTTGATTAATTTTTGGTTTACTGTTTAGTTTTAAAAAACACTTATTTTTCCATTTATAAATAAAAAATCGAATGATTTTCAGTGTTTTGCTTGAGGAATTGCTTTAGATCTAATGTTGGACTTTTAATGTATTCAATATTTTGAACTTTCTGAAGCCTACTTTGCTATGTTAAACTTGTCACTCCAGCATTATTTAATGTCCAAATATTACTTGAATTTTTCCCCTGGTTCCCAACTCCATCAGCTGTTTCACATGTACATATTAATTGTGACATGGATATCAAATATTTAATGGATCAGTTGATCTTTAGCTGTTGTGCTAATATTTAAATTTTTATATTTTTGAGTATTATATATTAAAGCAATGAATTATGAAGGCAGATATTTTAAAATGTTGACAGTATTGTTTCTTATAGTGAAGGTATTTACAGATCAAAGTTTCCATTTATGATTAAGACCATGTGATACTTCTTGCTAGATTAAATTAATCATAAATGTTCTGTGAACATAGAAATAAATTTACATGTACATTTGTATTATATGTAGTAATAGTAATTTGAAGTGATTTTCTCATCTGAATTTTATTTGTAAGCAACAGAATAAGTAAACGGTATTATGCATTAATCTTACATATTCTTGAAGTAGACAAACCTGTTGGATATTTTTTTATCAAACACTGTCAGTTAGCCATTTCTTTTCATTACTGTGAGTTTACATACACGATGCTACTGATTAGTTGATAATGATTGTGCCAAATGAAATTAAACATGATCATACTTTAGTTCATGTTCTTTTAATTTTATCCTGCTTAACATAAATTGTATATTTTAACAGATGTTTCATTAAGAAACAGAAGAATCATCAAACAAAAGCAAATGGCCAAATTTTGGCCCCACAATGATATATACTGTAGGTTCTAGTATTTGTTGCATCATTTAAGTTCACAACTTGCACATTGGCAATAAATAAATGTTGCAATTATGTTGTCGATATATGTTAATGAAAAATACATGTAGTTGTAAAAATTTGTAAAATTGTGTGCTTGGATCAAATGTGATTGTTGTGACTGACTATTAGAGTACTAGCAAAAAAACAGAACACTGACAGTAGGTCTTAATGTGACATCAGCCACAGCTCAACTCTCAGTACCCTTATCGTAACTCTGTGTCCTCTGTGCTATCACTTGGATGATTGTAGTTATAATTAACACTAAAATGTTACAAAAGCAGACATTATTAGCTCCCCACCCCCACACAGAATATAACTTTGCGACATAGAAAGTTCCATGAAAGTCACAAAAAATACTCTGAATTGGGTCATAGGAACCTCCTAAAACATCTGCTTATCAAATTTAGTCATGCTTATTTCTGCATTTTTAGAAGATATCTTCATTATACAAACTCCTGTTTTCTAAGCATAATTTAGTACCCTTTAACCTAGAAAGTTAGGTCAAGGCCTCTACTAGAATCAGGTCTTAGTATCGTCTAAATGTTTAATTGGGTCTTGTTTAGTTCAAGGAGATATCCTGCTTGCAAGTTCAGTGTGACAGACGAGTTAGAATTGATGAACTGACAGCATGAAACCAATATTTCTACATCCTTTGAGAGTGACATTGATGTACAAGTACATAAATGCAGATATTTTTCAGCTCCCATGTGAGATGGATCCATAGCACTTCCCAGCAGAAGGAAGTAGTCCTCAACCGGGTAACAAGTCGCACCTTCCCAACACATATGAAGTGTGGTCTTCCAATCTCTCAATTAGACCTATTTGTGCACCTTGTCAAAACACACCACTGAGTTGGTAAAATGCGATGTGCACAAAAATTTCAGCTAATCCCACTCATTAACCAACCAATGGGCTTTGCTCTTGTAACCATATGTACTACTGGCAGTAAAATTGCCTTCAATAATGTGACTTTTGTCAGCAGCCTTGTTTTCTTTAGGCTTGCTAAAATTACATCCAAACCAGATGGAATTAACTGGATGGTGGTTGGCGGCAGGTCACCTCAATGTGACATCATGTACACCTCAACTTTCTGTACCCTTACCATAAGTAAAGGTCAGGTTTTCAGAAAGGGTATAGGCTATACACTACTGCAGTTTCTGGGCAAGCATTTTCAAAGTAAGGTTTGTCAATACCAGTAAGAAGTTAAGATTTCATATCACATGAAATTTCAACAAGCTTTTCTCCCTTATGTACCCAGTCTTCACTGGGTAAGTCTTGTCAGTTACCTGCACCTCCTCCGCATCACAGAAGAGAAACATAATACAAATGAAAAATTTACTCCTGCTGGGAGGGTCACAAGAATGTGTCACACATTGTACTATTCAAGATTAGGGTCTCACCATAGACTTGGTATCCTTGTATAATGCCATCAAGTCCATTGGAGATCTTTTTTTTTAATGCAAAACATGCTATAGACATGCTCTTTGGTTATAGCTGTATGGAACAGAGATATAATGTCAAGGGCTATGGGGATATCTTCCTCACTTTTATTTTCCATGTGTCCAAATTACTACTGCAGGCCACTTTTCCCTATGCCTAATCACCCACAGGTGAGCAGCCACTTCTGGAGTTGCTGCAGGGCTGGGTATCTCTCTGGATTTGGGAATTGAACCTCAGTCAGTTTTTAAACTCTTACTACATGTGTTTGATATGCATGAGCCATTTGTTTATCAATTCAATAGCTGCAAGGAGCTTTTTCTCCTTTCCTAAGGCAAGCTTATTAAAATCTGAGAGCCACACCCCTGCACAGGGTATAGCATGCCTTGATTCCAATACCACATCCCATACAAGGATAAGCTCCATTGCCCCATGTAACTTTTTATGCAAATATGTGACAACATTCATGTATACAACCCTTGTTACACCTCTCCATAGTCTTCCTGATGTGATGCAAGCACAAGTAATTTTTCCACAATACATACTGCCTTGTTCTGTGTACATGACTGGTGCATATCTCTAAAAGGAAAAAGCAGAGATGCTCAACAGGTCTAGGCAGGCAAGGAGGTGGGCTGGCCCACTGGTTGTACAGCTTGTATGGGCTGCTTTGAGAGGAGTGCCTGTGAGGTGTGGTCTGGTGCAGAAGCTACTGTTTGTTGCTTCATCACTGTTAAGCTTAGTGTAGTTTTTGAAAATGTATAATGTTTTGTATAAGAAAAAAATTATTTTGCATATGTTTGTTTCTACATTTGTAATACCAGGGTTAACAGGATTACCTCCTATACCTTTTTAACTACCAAACAATATAATCCTTCTATAAAGTATAACAATACAGAGTGTATATTTCATGCCTTGAATACAATTCTCATTCCCAAAGAAACAACAAACTGGTGTTCTTTCTGCCACATCATAACAACAAATTAAAGTAAATTTTGTAGTAAATCATGTTTCTCCAATTAATTTTACCCAGTCACATTAATGATAGGAATTACTTTCTACCTCTGGAATCCAGCCCTCATATAGACAAATGAAAACTACTCTTATAGATTAGGTCCCATTGTACCACTAGGAAGCTACCCAAAACCCTGACATCATTTGTGGGAATCTACATCTGATTGAAACTGTAGATAATTCAGATCTGTGGATAGTGTATGTACTTCACTCACACTTGAAATGAAGTGAGGGCTATAAAAAACATATTGTGTGATAGCTGCTTTAGTGAAGTGATAGATAAGGTCTAAAACTTATTAGAGTTGAACTTTGTCAAGACCTACGACAGATTCCGCTTTGGGAACAGGGCCAGTGAATGTAGTTGGGATCTATCAAAATTGGTCAGCAGGTTAGAAAGGTCCTTGTTGTGAGGGACAACAGTCAGTGAAGACTCTCCTTTTTCCCTCATTTGCTTGGAGGGCTGTCTAGCTGATGAGATCCTCTCCACAATTATAATGTCAAACTTCTTTCTATGCAACAGGGCCCCAGGGTGGCTTTGTGGTCTAAAGTTCTCATCTTTACCAATCACTGCCATCTCATCCCTGTCCACCTGAGTTCGAGTCTTGAGCTTGACTAATCTGGGTATGTCCAGGTACACTGACGTTGTGGATGATGAGGCTAGTCTGAAGTGTGCCGCTTCAGTCTAGTGTCCTTGTGAACACCCAAGGGCTGATGTTGACGCAAAATGGAAGTGCTTAGAACTGGTACATCACTCCATGATAGTTGGCAAAGTCAGAATATACCCCCAAATGCTCTTTATTGTCATCTATGTGAAGCAAGGGTAGGAGATGCTTTACTTGTACCAGGAGGTTTGTCCAAAATAGATGCAGGAAATCATCATTTCCACTGTTCGACACTCACTTGACCAAGTTTCATTGATAGTATTGACCACGTATGCTTCCAAGTCTCTATCATCATTGCATGGCAAGGTCTCTGCAGGTGCAAGTGTCTAGTTGAGTGGTGGGGGCGGAAGCTTAGGATTTTTAGAAGCTGAGGTGGAGACAAAAGCTATGCACTGAATCGGACTCTGAGTGAAAGCTTAAGATATCTGAGTTAGAAGATTTAAATCATTTCTAAGCCCTTCAGCTGTTTAACAAGGACTATGGCCCACATTTGCTCAAATCTACGGTTCGAGGCTTTTCAGAATTACAACTCTTATGGTCATAAAATAAGGGAAAAGAGCAAAAAGCAACAATTTAAGGAAAATTTGACAAATACTTTATTTCCCTATAATACAAAGTGAAAATTTAAAAATTGCATAATAGTATTGTAAATTAAATCCCAAATAGTCTTAAAAATATGACCAATTCATATTTTTCAAAAAATTCTCATGAAATCTTTCTAAAACCTTGACTTTCAGGGTGATAGGCAGATTTAAATTGCTGAATTCCTAATTCATGTATAACTTGCTGGAAAACTCCAGACATAAAATTTGACCATTGATCAGACTTGACAGATTTGGGAAGGCCAAATTGTGTAAAACACTTTTACTATGGTATTAGTTTTGATATTTCTCAAAGGAATTGCCTCTGGAAATCTTGTGGACACACACATTATGGTCAACAAATATTTGTTGTCTGACTTGGTCTTCGGTAATGGATTCTGCTAAACGGTTTGTCAAATGTAGAAATAGGTTGCAAATGAGCCTTGGGTATCTTCTGATTGGGTTTTCCTACCAATTGACAAGTATGACAAGATCTACAATATTTGCAAACATCACTTTTAATTTTTGGCCAATAAAACTCATTCAAGATCTTGTGACAAGCCCTACTGACCTCTAAATGATCAGCTAAAGAAGTTTCATGGGCTAGACTAAGAATTCCTGTCTATACAACTTTCAAGAGCCATTTTATAGTGAACTTTCAAATCATAACACAAAATTCTTGATTAAGGATAGATGATTAAGCATTTTTACTTAATTACATACTGTAATCTAGTTCCTCCTATCAGTTACAATTCATTACAATGTGTAGCTTCTACTGTGCTCTTTTAAAGTCATATGGCCTAACTACACAGCATATGAATATGTTAAATTTTATAAACTAACCAAATGTATTTATAACATACACAGAAATCAGAAAGTTTTCTACTTGAAAATAAGGTATAGCTTAAAACCAATGTTAAATACAGTTATGCATACTGGGAAATAGAGGTCATAATTCAAATAAGAATGAAAACACACACACACACACACAAACACTATATATATATATATATATATATATATATATATATATTACATTTCTTGCTTTGCTCTCACTTCTTGCTGCTCTGTCCAAAGGAAAAGTCACTTCTCCCTAAAGTTCAGAACTAGCCTGACCCCTGTATGACCATTTATTCCGTAGAAGTAGATAAGATTTTCAAGATGGCCATATTGGATAATAGACTGGTACTATTTTCATTTAGGAGCAACCAGATATAGCTGATTATTCCCCCCCTCACAAACCAAATAATTTCTTTTTGTTGATGGGTTCTTTGGTAATATACTGAAAGCCTACAAGTGAAATATCATACATATAATTGGTCACTTAACAAATGGGGGGGGGATGGCAGATCAGCTTGCCGATTCTTTCCCCACTACAACCAACTGGTTTCTTTTCATTAATAAACTATTTCCTAATCTGCTTATGGCCCAAATGTAAAGCATAATGCATGTAATAGTTCCCTTAACAAACTCTCACATATGTTTTATTTTAATTGAGCCTTTACATTAATACAGATTACAATTTCAGACAAAAAAAACTTCAAAAATTACAATTTCAGACACAAAAAAAAACTTTTAGAAATCACAGAATAAGACAACTTTTAATCAATGTTCATGCTTCTTCTTAACAACCCAACACTACATTAAAATGGTCATTTGCAAGGTTTTGTAAATAAATTCAAGACCGAGTGAAAGTGTTTAAGGAAAAGCATGCTGGGTACCTCAACCAATCGCACTGCTCAATTCTTCTGGAATTTGATCCATTAGCACTATACACATACATGTCTGTGGATAACAGTGATGCTGCACCCATAATCTTAGCATCTGTTGCCCACAGAGAATTTGACTCCATACTGTCCTGTAAATAGTTATTTACATTGTTGCTAAGCATTTTAGTAACCATTGTGGAGCACATATGCCTGACAATACTATTACGACAAATGTTGTGGTTCTCTTTGTTTCCTGGAACTGCAAAACTTATAGCTCTAAACATATAATTATCATCACCTCGTACAATTTAAAATTTTGTTGGTGCTGAGGATAACTTACGTAAATTATACTTCTGTTGCTTCATAAACTTTAGGTGATTGCATTTCCTGCAACTGTCTTTGCATTGTTTTTCTGTAGGTGGATTGAAGATACATGTATTATGAATGTTTTTGTTTTCCTTGTGTACATGGAGTCTCCTTGGAAGTTTTGTTGGCAATCTTTTCAATTTCTGACTCATCTGTTTTGTAAGAAATTAAGGTGGATTACCATTACTATGATTACTTACTGTTGGAGGAGTTGAAGTCAGATATTGTCTTTTGTCATGTCTTTTCAGTAGTTCTTTTAGTGTTTTCTTGGAATTTGTGGCATATTTGGTGGTGGTGGCTTTTGTCATAGCTATGTATAAAGTTTCAAATGGCTACAATGATAAACGTTTGACTGCAGCTTGCCACTACGTTCATTTTGCAGTCTTAACTCTGCCCTTTGTATCTAATATTACATAAGGGCCCACCCATCGTGGTGACAGTTTTCAGCCAAATCTCCTTATTTTATTGGCATTCTTCATAAGAACAAGAGCTCCCTTTTGAAAGGTTTTCAAGGATTTATTTCTTTTATCGAAATTTTGTTTCTGGCAGATTGGCGATTTTTAATATTTTCTGTTACACTTTGACCTATAAACTCCCTGTGTTTGTTAACATTTGCCAACAAATCAAGAAAGAACTAGTTGCAATCTCTGCTTTGGCTAGGGGTAGAAATGATACAAGCCTTCCTACCATTCATAATCTCAAAAGGTGTGACCTTGGTAGATGCTTCTACACTTGTCCTATATGCAAACACTGTACTGGCAACCAGACATCCCAATTTGTTGCTTGGTCATTGGTTACCTTGGATAACATTTCTTTCAGGGTCCTATTGTCACATTCTCTCTGCCCATAGGTTTTTGGATGGTATGCAGAGGAAATCCTGTGGTCTATATCCAACTCACATGTTAGGTTATCTACAAGCTTGTTTGTGAACTCTTTTCCCTGATCGGTTATGATTGAGTCCATAGGACCAATGCAACATATGATATTAAGTAGAAATTTTGTTACTTCATCAGCGCTTTTGTTAGGGAGACCTTCAGCCTCAGACCAATTTGAAAAATGATCTCTGGCTGCAACAGCATATTTGTTCCCATTGTCTGTCATTGGAAGAGGACCAACAATATCGATTCCAACTAAACTCCACACTTTGGATGGCACTGGTATAGGATTCAGAGGAGGTACTGCTTGCATTGGCCCTAGATTCACTCTACTGCATTTATCACAGTCAGTGACATATATTATTATATCTTGTTTCATCCCCTTCCAGTAATACCCTTCCTGGCATTTCTCATGTTTTGTCACAGCCTAGATGTCCACCAGCATATGTACCTGTTACAATAAAAATATAACAATTCAATTTGACTTCAAAAGTACAAGAAAAGAATGTTTACAATTTATAATTATATGCTGTGTGTACTGCAGAGAGAAAGACAGGAGTATATATAAGAGCAGTACTGAGGCAGATGATGAAAATGGAGGGAGCAAAAAGGAGAGAGAGAGGGAGATGGTAAGTGAGAGGAGTAAGAGAGAGAGAGAGAGTAAGATCAAGAGCTAGAGAAAAAGGAGATAGAGATGAAGAGAGAGAGACAGGAAGAAAAAGACAAAGAGGAAGAGAGAGACAGAGAGGAAAGACGGAGGAAGAGGGAGTATATATGAGACTACTAAATCAATTGATGATGAAAATAGAGGGAGCAAGAGAGGGAGAAAGAAAGGACAAGTTAGAGACTAAGAGAAAGAGAGGAAGACAGAAAGGAAGAGACAGGGAAAGAGAGAGAGGAATAGAAATAGAAGAAGAGAAAGAGTGAGGGGGAGATATAAGAAGACAGGAAGAAAGAAGGATAAGAGAAAAAGGAAAACAAAGAGGAAGAGAGGGAGAGGTAGAGAGAGAGGAAGGCATAGAGAAGAGAGAGGAAGATGGGAATGGAGTGAGAAGACAAAAAAGAGGAAGACAGAGGGAAGAGAGAGAGGGGAAAAAAAGTGGAAGAGAGAAAGATGAAAGAGGGAGACGGGAGGAGAGAGGAAGAAAGAGATGATGAAGTAAGGAATATAGAAAGAGGAAGCAAGGATGACAGGGAGGAAGAGAGAAAGACGGGACATGATAGAGAGAAAGTAAAAGAGAGGAAGACAGACAGGAAGAGAGAAATATGAAGATAAAGAAAGACAAAGAGGAAGATAGAGAGCAGAGACAAACAGGGGAAGAGAGAGAAAGGAAGATGGGAAGAGAGGAATAGAGAGGAAGACAGAGATAGTGGAAGACAGAGAAAGAGAGAGAGGGAGAGATGACAGGGTTTGAAGACGGTTCACATCTTTAAATGCAAATATATTCAAGCATACACTCTAATATGGAAGAATCTATATATGTTTAATTACAGATAGGGTCAGTTAATTAACCAAGTACTATGCAATTCTTCTAATTAAATCTTATCAGTTCCTTGAGCAATGATGGATAATTGATCTTGATAGAGTATGGACATATCAGTATATTAATGAGCTTAGCAAGAAGTGTTACATTGTTAGGGTTTTTTGGCTTTCTGGGCAATAGACCCATGCTCTGTACATTTTATCTGAGTAACTTAAAATTTTTCATTAATATTTTATTGTGATTACTAATTTTTTAATGTCCTATTTACCAGAATAAAGGCTTGCTAGGACTGTTGATACTTCATTTCTAAGAACATGGCGGTTATATATGTAAAGTACACAACTGCTTGCAGTAAAACCTTTAGCCTTAATATGAATGCTGTGCTTTTCACTCTTTCTCTTATTGAGATGTTTGATAGCTGCCAGATTTGCTGGGAAGGTGCCATCATTAACATACAATATTATATCAATGTATGACTTGTCATCCACAATTGTGAGTCAAGAAAGAATAACATTAAGGATATTCAACCAAGATTTGATGGCACTAGATGCTCTTATAATAGGATTATAGAACAATTTCCTGTAGGGAACACGTGGAATTACCTTTGATAATTACCATATACACAACATATGACTTTTCTGGTGGGTTCTGCAATAAACAAGTTTCATGGCTTCATTTCTTTTCAAATGACACCACCTTTCCCTGATCCCTTGAACATCCAAAATATCAGATCAATAACATTCACCTGTAATCATCAGTCCTGTGACACTTTCCTTTAATGTTCATACAGTAAGAAACACTCAGAATACTTGAGAAACATTGGTTTCAAACTTCCTATTGTTTTCTTTTTAATTGGCAATTTCAATATCATACTAAATTATTTTACATATGCTAATAAAAAATGACAAATTGGGACAATTACACTTCTTCTAACAGAGACTGTGAAATAGTTATATTTCCTCATTTTATATTCTTATTATATATAAAATCCAACAAAATAATAAAAAACATAAACCCCCTCAAAGAAGAAAGGGCATTAATATATTTTTTTGTTAATATGATAGGTTGTAACATATTTATTTTAACATGGTTGGTTTACAAACAAATATATTCATTTTCAGGGGGAATTTGTTATAAAATGCTTAAAATAAGTTAGTATGTTTTTATATATTTAGTTTTGCTAATTAATTGTTCTAGTGTATAAAAGGTGTAAATGGAGGGGGGGGAGAACCACCAGGGGAGGGGAGGCCTTTCAGCTGGAGGGGGAAAGAATTGGCTAGCCCATTGTTTGGAGGGGGAATAAACCACCCAGCCAATTCTTTCCCTGGGGGGAAACTTTCATCTGGAGCAGGGGAGAATTGACTAGCCAGTTGTTTCCACCAGGGAAAGAATTGGCTAGCTGATTCTTTACCTTGGGAAACAATCAGCTAGCCAATTCTTTCCACAGGGAAACTTTCAGAGGTGGGGTAAATCTGACTACGACACCATTCATTCAGGAATAGTGACAACAAAATTTTCAAAACATCTGTCAAATTGTATGACATTAGCATCGTTTTCATTTAGGACCAATTAGACACCAAAAGAAGTCTTGTCATTAAAATCCAGCGTCATTATGACTTTGATTAGGAGGGACAGATGAAGGATGTCAGATCTACACAATTTTCATTTATAAACCACTAGACATTGTATCACATCTTCTGGTGAAAACCTCATGTTGAGTGTGTGTGTGATTTCGATTTTTAATGTAGCTTTAACCATTTCTTTCAGTCATATCGCTACAATGTCTGCAGTGTGGCAGTTTATAGTGATGTTTTGCACTGAGGCATCATACCACAGACATGTAGCACAATGTCCCACCCCATCACATTATCCTGACACCAGGCCAACCAGTCCTAACACTAACATCTTAATGCTGAGCACCCAGCAAGACTGCTGTTAGTACCATTTTTAAAAGTCTTTGGTACGACTCGGCTGGGGTTCAAACCCATGACCTCCCACATCAGAGGCGGACACTCTAATCACTAGGCCACTGGAGCGGTCTACCTCATGTTGATATGACCATCTATCTATGTGGAGTATTAGATTTTTACCATAGCTACCATGGTTACCATACTGGATGTGAGATTGGCACCATTTTCATTAGAAGCAACCTGACATCATGAGAAACCTAGGGGTGAAAATCCCATGTTGATGTGACTATCTATTCGGGCGAAGTATGACAAGTTTTCAAGATGGCTGCCATGCTGGCCATATTAGATGCAAGATTGGCACCAATTTCATTTAAGACTAACTGGAATTAAATGCAGTCTTTGGGTGAAGATCATGTAGATATATGCCTAGCCATTTCAGAAGGCATTGCAATAACGAGATTTTCATGCCTGCCACCGTGGATGTGTATGCATCTCAAGTTTCATGGCAATCTTCCAAATACTTTAGGAGAAGATGCAATAACAAACTTGTGCTAACAGTCAGATGGACAACAAGCTCTTATGCTCTAAGACCAGTAGACATAAAAAGATAATAATGTGTTCATGTTATCTTGAAATAAACTTCTACTATAGTGCCTAAAAATTGACATATATGCAAAACTTAACTGCATTTTAACTGACAGACACCTGGAAAGTCAAGGGTAAAAATATATGTCCAAATTAACATGTACTAGCATTGAATTAGAAATATGCCCTGTATCAAACTCTGAAGATTCAGTATACAAAACGGCATCTGATGCTTATGACTTCAATCAGGCTAGTCAATGACAAGATTCAGTATACAAAACGGCATCTGATGCTTATGACTTCAATCAGGCTAGTCAATGACAAGATTCAGTATACAAAACGGCATCTGATGCTTATGACTTCAATCAGGCTAGTCAATGACAAGATTCAGTATACAAAACGGCATCTGATGCTTATGACTTCAATCAGGCTAGTCAATAACAAGATTCAGTATACAAAACGGCATCTGATGCTTATGACTTCAATCAGGCTAGTCAATGACAAGATTCAGTATACAAAACGGCATCTGATGCTTATGACTTCAATCAGGCTAGTCAATGACAAGATTCAGTATACAAAACGGCATCTGATGCTTATGACTTCAATCAGGCTAGTCAATGACAAGATTCAGTATACAAAACGGCATCTGATGCTTATGACTTCATCAGGCTAGTCAATGACAAGATTCAGTATACAAAATGGCATCTGATGCTTATGACCTTATGACTTCAATCAGGCTAGTCAATGACAAGTAATGCACAAGAAATTTATGCTTCAAATGGTAAAAAAATCCTTGGATAAATATTATTTTCAGGCTTTTATTTCCAATAAAGTCTGATTAATTTCACAGAATTATTGCTAACATTAAATCCTAATATGAAGACCGAAGTCAACAGATCATATGAGAAATCACATGTCCAGCCAATAAAAGAGTGTAAAGGATAAATTCATCCCACAGTCTTATGTCTCATTCATATCCTGCTGTTTCATGCGAAGCACCACAGGTACAGATGTACATGGGATCATGCCAAGTTCTGTGATCACCATGGAGATGAATTCTGGTGGGGTGAAGTCATACACAAGGTTCAGTAAGGTCAGAGAACTATGGTCTCTCCAGTCAGCCAAAATTGGCTGTCTGTTGCCAATATCAACCAGGTCATCTGGGTCTCCTGAAATGGGAACAGGGATAATTGTAGCATCCAATATGATTAATACCTAGGGAAAGCCCATTTTTGACATAAAATATGCTTCTCAATTAATAACTACCCATCACAAAGTTTGGACTTCTTCTACTACCTTGCAAATCCAGCCCTTCCAAGCAAGAAGAAAATCTATTAACTTATTTTGTACTAAAATATCAGCTGTCTTATATTATGATCACAGAAGTATCATTAAAAAACATATTTGCTTTGAAAATTGGTTCAAATACATTACTCAAACATAATACATTAGGTGAATAGGTAAAAGGTGGATCCTTACATCCCCATAATATGATGTTGATCCTGGATTTTGTCTCCTAATGTGTGAACTGCAGCTTTGAATCTAGTATGAAATAAAGGGGCAAAGAATAACATAGAACAATGAAGAGACTGGATTTTAAAAACAGAAATTTCATTCCCACAGATCAAATGGAAGGAGAGTATATCCATGTCATTGTGGAGATTTTGAGGAATCATGAATGGTGACCTGTTGGGTTTCTGATATAATCCCTTCAACTGAGCCTTCTGAAGGCTGTTCCATTTAAACATACATGGTACCCAGGGAAGGCAGTTTTTTGAAAATATATGCCAGGGTAATCTGAGTTCACATTAAAATGAAAAGAAAATTCTAAACTGCATCTATGGGTGAGTACCCCACATTAAAAGTGCCTTCCCTGGGTCCCAGGTATGTTTACTGGAACAGCCCTGACATTAAAGGTCTCTCAGAAAAAATGGGAAAAAATGTTATATCATACTCCCATCCCAAAGCTCAAATGATACTTATCAGAATGAGGTTCTGTTTAAATGCTAGGTTGATATCAACCACCATGACCTCATCAGCCAACATGAGCAAGAAATTCAAATGGAATTTGATTTCATTCTTTGTAGTCTGAATGAATAACCTAATGGTTCACAAAAAAGGAGCCTATGAGAATGGCTCAGCATTATTTCATGTACCACTTCAATGACCTGATGGGGTCTGGTATACGAAAGAGGAGTCAACAAGATTTTATTCAGTTATTCAAAGTGTGGTTTGTACTACTGACCCATACATATGCTTCATATATGTATCTTGCTTTTGCCGTGACTGATAAATCGACTTGTAAACAATCACTGCCAAATGTCAAGATGGAAAAAGACACTTCCAGGTTATGCTCATTATACCCAAGTGATGGAGACATCTGCTCTATCTGGTATTAGAACAAATCTCATTCACGGATAATGGGCAGTAAGCAGACATTTAACAAATCAAAACAGAGTTCAGAAATGATGGTTCTGGTGTGAAATGCATTATTTGCTAAATATGGATACTAGTTGGGTAGATTTTCTGGAATTGTACAATGTGATATTTAATATCAATGGTTGTTTTTGATAGTGAAAACAATGGCTTTGGCAAATGATGCAGAATTCAGTGTTTTCTTGTGTTTTCAGAAGACAGCATTCACACTGAGTTTTGGCAGGTATGCTGGATTATCATATTTGTCCAATCTGTCTGAAACTGAGAAAGAAAGACAATTATGGCAGTGCAGTGTGGACAAGATGGTCATGTGCCCCAAATAACAAAGAATTCACAGAAAGGATTGATGCTACTTTAATTCTGAATAAAGATAGATTTCTCCTTGAAATTTTTACCCTGGCATTAATTTAAAGAATTATGGCTCAAACTAATAATTATGCAGCCAGTTGTATGAAAGAGAAGCACAAATCTTTCCGGCAACTGACAACACCAGAAGAAATGCATCTGACATAAATGGCCTTTCCAGATACCCAGTATTCAACAAAACTGCAATAGCTGTCCAAGTATTTTTGTTTAAATGATATAGTCAAAAAATGTCTAGAAAATTATAAGCCACACAAAATGCAGACAGAAGATGATGGGATGATTGATTTTTAAGTATAATTATTCTTTATGCAATATATGCCAGGTAAAACAAGTAAATCTTGCAGTTTATAAATGGGCTAACCCATAAAATTGCAACATGAATGAGTTCAAAATTTATACAGCAAGACAGGATGGCCAGACTGGAAGCATGACTAAAAGAGAACTCTGGTGCCTGTGTCATCTGCATCCTTACAACAACAAAAAAACAAGGACAGTCTTGTGTAATTTACAAGGATAATTCTTGCTCAAGCCTGGTATTCTTTCAGTCTCTCTGGAAGAGACCATCTATTGCCTAGAGCAAGTACATGAAAATTAAATGTGAATGCAGTGACCAGCAAAATTACAGAACTGTATTTGGAGGGAATCATTTCTATTGACAGAATTAATAAGTCTAGACTGAACTTTACAGATTGTGCATAGGATATAACAAGCACAGCAACTGCAGAAAGAAAGAAAACAAGAAAAATAAATTCTCAGTCCTGAAGCAAAGTAATTAGTCATTAGTAACATAACACAATACTTAACTGACCCAGTTCATTGAAGACAAATGAATCAGTCTGGACTCTCTCACAGAATTTGTAGGTCTCACAGCACACCAGAACTGGCACATTACTGGATCGAGCCATCAGTGCTATGAGAGAACTACCTACTCGTGACATCACAAAGCCATTTGCTAGTAAACCATTTGCACCAAGAAACACTTTTGTTGCCTGTAAACAAAATATAAATTTCTAATATCAAAGAAGAGCTCTGCAGAATGGAGTGTTGCATTTGTAAATGATATTGTGATTGTGCTTATCTGAGTATATACTCCAGACATACACTAATACTCTACGACATAAAATGTATATTAATAGAGTGTTAGCACAATCCTGGCTGTATAAAAGTTCTAAAAAATGTGCATTACAGTTACAGTTGAATGACATTAATGTGGAAAATACCATACATGTCACAATTTTTTTAACTGAAACATAAAAATAAAATGGAGGTGGGTGACTTATCTATTCAACATAATAAATGAAAATGCAACAGTTTTCAAACAGACAAATCAACATTTGCAACAATTTTTCATAAGTGAATTACATGTATCATGACACTAGCTATACCAACATACAATTTAATGCACACATTTTCATCATAAATTGTGTTCATCTCCAAGTTTATTGTGCAATCATCAATACTATCAAGATTTTAATAAATTATGTTTAGAAGTATGATTTCTGCATATTAGACCACAACAAAACAATCTTGGATGCTCTCATGTAATTCATTCACCTTATATATTGTTTTAAATCTCTGTTCTTCTGTTCCTTATTTTAGGATAAAAGTCTAATCCAGTCTTTGTATAAACAGTCTATGCAAATTGAAACATTGTATTATTTTCAAGGTGATATTCTTTCATATGTGTAAACACTCGGCAAGTATGCTTCTATTTATGTTGAAATCAAAGGTAAGGCCTGTATGCTTGGACTATCTTGGATCACATCCTTCACTCATTTCAAACAGTCACTGCTTGGGTTTTGTTTTAACCCTGTAATGTGAGTAATGGCAACTGCTTGATTAATTAATGTCAGATATGAATGTAACTGATAATGACTACCTGTATCAAGCAACAGCAAGTATTGGGTTTAAACTCTTCAATGCTTACAAGTGACTGACTAGATGACAATTATTTTGCTAATGAATGGCTGTCTAGCATACCTACCATATTCTCAGACAGTGCTGGGTAGTTTCTGAGACTCAGAAAGTGTGTTTTGAGATCCCATGTGGGATCAGTGCATGCAACCAAAAAGAACATCATCCATTTGAGAATTTATTGTTCTTATTGTTGTTGTTGTTGTTGTAGGGTTTAATGCCATTTGTCAGTACAAGATAGGCTATACATGGTGGCCAGTATAAATGGTGGAGGAAGAACCCGGGAAAGAACCACTGACCCAAGAGAAGCTACTGGCAAGCTTTCTCACATACCCACATTGGCCTAACCTGAGACTCGAACCCACACAGACAGAGGTGAGATGGTAGTGATCTGTAACGGTAACCGCTTTAGACCACTCAGCCATTCGGGGCCCCTTTTGAGAATATGCTATCTTTACATATAAGCCTATACAAAATGATTGGAATTTGAATAAAAGAAAATAACTTCACTGTTTGCTTCAATGCATTTAATACAGTTACAAGGAAAGAAACAGTTGGTAGACTTACATAATAGCATTGTCAAATATCATCACCAAATACATATATATATGCGAAAACATGCATATAACTGCAACCACACTGGCATTAGAAGAAAACATACAAGTTTGTTGTTATAATTCATTGGATGGCAAAATATAGGCTTAATTAGATACAGTCTTTGCTGCTCCTAATAGTTCAATAGGGGGTTTGAAAGTAAAACAGGTGTCATTAGTGTTCAGTTGATACTGAATAGTACTACAGTTGTTTAAAAACTTACCTGCTGGATTCACTGAGCAATTTCTGGTCAGAACCATAATCCTGGCCTTAACAGAACTGTATCTGATGCAGTTTGATCATGAGATATGCTTGTCTCAATAAACAAATGAATATACATCACATTGGGGGGGAGGGATAATATTTAAAAGTTTAATGGGGCCTTACAGGTAATACAGCATCAATAAACATATAAACATCTCTGTCCAGTATGGGTGTTAATGCTTGATCAACACAAATCAACAGTTCTCATTACTGTCTTTCAATCAATCAACTTCATGGCTAAAATCATCCTGGAAAGCAATAGCTGGTATTTTAACAAGATGACAAATAATAATAAAGAGAACTAATCTGTATGGTCAAACATGTTCTGATTTGTCCTGATGTTACATACACTGCTATTTCAACATCATACACTCCAGAATGACTTATGTCAAAATTATGTTTACACTATGTGCAAAGAATTAGATGCTTCCCATTGCTGTTGTGCTTCACAAAGTACTCTGTCATCCAGGAGTTCTGAAATATACTTTTTTGTTGGACTTTGCTAGCTTCACCAATAGCTTATTGCTTCCTGAATCCCAGGAAATGCATTTAGACAGTTTGCCATAAAAACTAATCACACCTGTGACAATTCCAATGACTAAAAAAATCATGCTTTGTGTTTTTTATATATGGAGTAAAATCTGACTTCAAAGAAACATTGCCATTGTTCACAAACTTGCCATTAATCCTGAGATTGCTTAAACATTCTCTTTCAAGGCAATGATATGCAATAACTTTTGTTCTTCAACATGCATCTCTATGATTCACATACAACTCAAAATGAATTGCATTCCTACATTTTGTGAACTTTACTTAGTATAATGGACTCCCCCCGCCCGCAAAAAGTCTTCAAAGGACTTAACGCATCACCCTAGCCATTGTCAGGTAATTAAGTAATATGTGAAATAGTGGTTGTTTAGACCTGACCACCTTGCCTTTTAATTGCCTCTATAATAATTAGCGGCATAAACTGCCATAAGGATAGTTTTACATGAGCAGGACTGTTTTTCCATGCTACATGTTACAGGCATATACTGAGGTGGTGTGACTTTTTTGTAAATATTACTGAAAATCATGTGTTTTGAAGTCTAAATTTGAGGGATTTACACCCAACAATTGTTGTCTGCTGCACTGATTAATTTTCATTTTTAAACTGTGAATTTATGTACATGATTAGAAATGATGTGCAAGTACTTTTAAGGTTTTAATATTTTACATACCATGGATTTTACATTTCACACTATCAATGAATTTCTTTATGTACTGACTTTTCTTTCATTTTCTTTCACAAAGAAACATAAATTGCTTTAATCTTTACACTAGATAATTAATCATGAACATTCTGCAGAGAAGAATCCATGCTATAAAGAAACTCATAATATAACTCATAAGTGATATCAAATCTTGAAGCTTATGATTTTCATTGTCTATTTTCCAAATAATATCCAGTGCTACATTTCTACAGTTTTATACAACATAATTAAAATTAAATAGCATTTTCTCCTATTTAAATCTTTAATGCACATGTATTTGTTTTATATTTAATATGTCAACATGCAATGTCTTTCTTACCACTGATGATGATAACAATGATGTTAGAACTGCTGGAAAAGTAACACCTATGTCTAACAACTCCAAGGCATGCCAATAAACCTTGCAAACAACTAATTAGATCATATATTAATTGTAACAAAAAAAATATTCATTGTTGATGAATCAAAACAAGGATCAATGAAATGAGGGAGGGTGATTCAGGTTGAAATAGTTCCTTAAGTACGTTCAGTTGAAATGAATAAATACTTTCCCTGTTTGAATATTCCCTCAAGTAACCTATAGTTTATGTCCAAATTACCATAGTGCTGTTCCTTGAGAAAGACCTATTTCCTCAGAAATTTCTGATTGTTTTGAATGATGAGAGGTGCTCAGATGCAAACATATAGTATGGATGAATTATAGTCTACTTTAGAAAAACTTACAATAATACTAAATACATAGAAATGATAGCTGACAAAGCCCCTTTTATTTGATCCCAATTCCACTGCAAAACTGACATAAACCTCTCAAATATGGTAGTCATATTTCTAAGATTAAATTTATGACCTTATTTAAAATAAAGAAATCAACAGTTTTTGTTCTGGAGTTTAATTCTAATTTTCAGTTCATGATAAGCTATACATACTGGCCAGTATATCTGGTGGACAAAAAAGCCTGGGAGGACCCCAGCAAGACCAGGAAGAACCACCTACTCACAGGAAACTAGTGGAAAGCATTTGTACATATCCAAAATGGTTGAGCCATTACTCAAACTCAAACTCAGAGATGTGATGTGCGAGTGATCTGTACAGGCAGGTGCCTTAGACCATTTGGCTGCCTAAGGCATCCAGAAAAAGAAATGGCCAAAGACACAAAGTCCAAATGAATTTCAGACAACTGACTGACTGATTAACTGACTTAATGAACAAATGAACACATGAATTAATGAATTATAGGGAGAAAAAAATAAAACGATATGAGAATAAAAAAAAAAGAAAAATTTGTAAAAGTGTATTACTACTTTAAATACAAATTTCCAGAATAAAATCGATCAAAAACATTGAAAGATATAAGAAAGCAGAGAGAAATGGTTTTAAAAAGCCCACAATTAAAAGCATACTCTGCAAAAAATGTAAATAAAATTAGCTTTTACAGGAGAAAGTGTTTAAAATTGCTGGGTATTATCCTGGACCAATGGAAGTTAATCAACTGGGATCTGATGAAATTGCCTGTAGAACAGGCAGATATCTAAGGGAGAATCACCAACCATTCAATATGGGCAACTACTGTGACAAACCTACCAAAAGCTGAAATCCATCCAACAAGGATTCTGCAAGTGACTGGGCATAAAAGAATTCATCTACAGCTGATAATAACAATGGAAATAAATGTACTTACCTTCCTGCAGCTTCAATTTCTCAAAATGTACTTTCTTACTCATTTTTACACATTAGAATTACATAGGTTCCAAACAGATCCTCAACGTGAAATACATAGGTTCCAAACAGATCCTCAATGTGAAACTGTACTGCAGTCTAAACTACATTTTCAACAGAAATCACATTCCAAAGGTGAATTTACTGCTCTAGCAAAATTAAATGAATTTGATTTTTAAAAAAATGTGTTTCTTCTTTGAATGTGTTACTGATCATAATACCTCAGGTGAATAGGTAGGAGGTTGAAGAAGATAAATCCCCTTACCCGGGAAAGACCATCACTGGTCCCCTAATGTATGTGAAACAGCTTCTAGTTAACTAGAAAATATACACCACATGTCACAGATCAGCTTGCATAGGTATGATCAGGAGTGGAACAACCCAATATAGATAAATCAAAGTGATGCTAGATATGTACAGGAGAACAAAAGTTATTACATATCATTGCTGTGAATGAGAATGTTTTAGCCATATGAATTATAGATTTTTGACAAGTTTGTGAACAGTGGCAAGTTTTCTTTGAAGTCAGATATGACTTGATTTGACTGCATGTATAAAACGCAAAGCATGATCATTTAAATTGTCAGAATACTCAGAACAGCATGAATCATTTTTGAAGCTGATTTAGGCAGCAATTAGCTATCAGCAAAGCCCAACAAAAATAAGTTCTGAACTACTAGTTGATGGAGTTTGGGAGGAAGGCAATTAATTCTCTGCACATACTGCAAATGTACTGACATATGTCAACTTGGTTCTGACCAGGATTTGCTAAGAGAATGCAACAGAGAAGTTTGACCACCAGGACCATCCAGTCTCTAGTGAGTGTAATGATGAACACCAATGACAGCTGCATTACCTTCAAGCACTCTACTGAACCCTACTGAATTTATATTTCAATTGTAGCAATTGTAACACTGTGTGACAAATAATATCAGAAAAGGGGAAATTCTAGGCATAAGGAAATCGGAGTCTGGGCTTGTGAAATTTAAGCCAGGCCTTGTGATTTTTTTTAAGTCATCAGCCCTGGGCCTGTGTCTAAAAAAATTTTTTTCTTTGAGCACTGCTTTAAGGATGATAGATCTCCCACATAAAAACCAGAGATGTGTACTAAGATCTCCATTCCACAGCATGGATGATAACAGAGAACAGTTTCACTCATATGCAGTGTTTGTGGTGACTGTCCTAACTTTGTGAGCCAAGATGTAAAGCAAATTCATTGGTGTTGGGTTATTTCTGAATAAATAACCCACTTCATCAAGGACGAAAGTGTCTGTGTTGATATATTGTCCTTTCCCTCTGTAAGGACAACAAGAGACATGATCTTCCTTGATGCAACAGCTTGGTCTTCCTTAAGTACCACCTCTGCGCCTGCACTGGATCCTGCAGATAACCTTGAGATGAAGTGTTCACAGTAGACAGGAATTTATTACATAAAGTCTGAATACTCATGAATGGTAGCCTGTTCTTGACAAAGAAAGCAGGGGCCATCATGAGTGATACTGACACATCTTGTTGGAACTGCATGTAGATAGATCCACCAACAGGGCATGTATTCACTAATTCTATCTGCCATTCACCAAAGCAGTGAGGAGGAAGGATTTGTATGAGGTGAACCAATGAAGCTCTTGAGGGTGGTTCAAATGGTGTTTTGTTCAGCCTGGTTAATACCCATGATATATTCTACCTGGGCAAGGATCCAACATCACTGGATGTGTGTAATCCAAAATGGACAGAAGATTGGATAGCTCTTTGGTTTGTCTAATATCATCTCTTCCATGATAACACAGTCAACCAGTGATTGTACAATGGTAGGTTTTAACTGTGACTGGTGCTAATTATTTCTCTTCAAAGAGCCACAGCAAGTTAGCTATTGAGGTGCTGATGCCTGCAGTGATATAAAGTGTTCTTGTACACACCACTGTATATTCCATTGCCTTTAAAGTGGAGAGGTCATCTCGCTTGTGGGATTTCTCCACAACTGGCTGCGAGAACTGTTTGTACCTGAGGGCGTATTTTAATAATATCCAGATGTGCAGGTTCTGGAACTCTTGGATAGGATGAAACACCTGCCATTATGTTTCCTTAAAGCAGATAAGGGAATATCTAGATTTCCTGGCAATTCTGTTGCAAGATTTATGAGGCTGATCCATGATTTCCCATTTAAGTGGAGTAAAAAGGATTAGGAAACACTAAGATTCTTTTGCTTCCTGTATCACCTTCAGAACCTGAGCTGTTGAGGATAAGTGTATACGTTTGGCCATTCCAATGAATAGAAAGAGAGTATTGATTATCCAGGCCTTTGGATCTGGGACTGGTTGAATAAAGGCTGTGATTTTGGCATTCCACCTTTTTGCCAATAAATTCATCATAGGTTGATCATATCAGGTACCTATGAGTGAAAATCATATGAAGAAGAGACCATTCTGTTTGTATTAGTTCATTCTTGCAGGACAATGTGTCCGCCAATACATTAGCTAACCTAGGATATGTCAAATTGGGCATCGATGTGTTGTCGTAGAGTAGAGTTGTCAGACAAAATGAAAACTCCATTCCCATGCAGGTTCTCCAGCTACCAATAAAAAGCTGTTGGAATGGTTTTCATTTTGAGAATGTTGATATGTAAATAATGATTCTTAAGGGGCCACACTCCAGTGGTATCCCAAAATGATAGGAGACTTGCCCCCACCACCAGTCCTCTGTGTTTGCATCCATACAGATCACGATTGCTGGATACTGGACTTGCAGAAGTATCCTAAAGTTCAGTGAAGTTTCAGTACATTTGAAATGGAACTTCATATTTTTCAGATTGTGAGAGTTGGTCCAATCGTCAAAAGTTTGGCCTTCATTTGGAACACAGAATCACTGTAATGGGAGCCCAAAGAGGTGATCTAGGACTTAGACGTCCACTGCCACATGGAACAAACCCATAGCTGCCAAACCCAGAGTACAAAAGTACTGACTCATCATCATCAACAATCCCTTAACCCAAGAGGTTGTTGGGGCACCACAGTTGACTTTACAACCAATTCTCTCCATCTTTCCCTGTTCTCCACTGCTCTTTGGGAATGTCCAAATCCCATGCCTGTCCACTCCTTAATGTTGTCTTCCCATCTCTTTTTCTGTCTGCCTCTTCTTCTGCACCCTCACACTGTGCATTGCAAGATCATTTTTGCCAGTCCAGATGATCCTGAGACATGACCGTATCACTTCAGTTTGTGCTTTTTTACAGTGGTCAAGAGGTCTTCATAGGATACGATGGCTCGTTGGATCCTGTTGTGGACTTCTTCGTTGGTTACATGGTCAATGAGATCCCCAAGATCTTGTGGTAGCACCTCATTTCAAAAGTTTGAATCCTTCTTTGTAGATCTGATGTGAGTGTCCATGTTTCACAAGCATACAGAAAGATGGATATGACAATTGAGTGCATCAGCCTTGTTTTGGGACCAAAAGCAATGTTGGTATCTTTCCATATTGGTCTCAACCTTGTTACTGCTGCTGTTGTCTGGGCAATCCTGCAAAGTAGTTCTGGTTTGGAGACCTCATCTGTGATAATAGATCCCAAATACTTGAAGCTTTTGACTCTTTCCAGCTTCTGTCCACTGACCTTTATTTTTGCACTGATGCCATTAGTGTTGCTTGTCATCAGTTTATTTTTTTCGGCGCTAATCTCCATACCATATCCTGTGGAGGTTGTGTTGAGGTGCTCAACCAAGTCAGCCAGTTCTTTTTCATTTCCTGCTAAACCATCAATATCATCTGTGAAGCAAAGGTTGGTGATTGTTCTTCCTCGCATGCTGACAGTGCCCTTATGGTCATGCAAGGCATCCTCCATGATCCTTTCCAGGAAAATGTTGAAGAGTGTAGGTGACAGTATACATCCCTGTCTGACTCCAACTGTTGTTCAAAACCAATCTCCTCTGCTGCCATTGATGAGGACAGCACTGGTGGCTTTGTCATAGAGGTGCCCAACAACCTGCACCAGGTTTAAGCTGATGTACTTCCTCATAGTTGTCCATAAGGCTGCATGCCATACCCTATCAAAGGCCATTTTGAAATCTATAAAGACATGGTATAGACTCTGCTGATGTTGAAGGTATTTCTCACAAAGGAGTCTGAGATTGAAGATTTGTTCTGTGGTGCTCCTTCTTGCTTGGAAGCCTGCCTGCTCTTCAGCAATAATTTTCTCTGCCTGAGGCTTTAGTCTGTTGAGAACTATCTTCAGCATGACTTTGCTCGGGTGACTGATCAAACTGATTGTTCTGTAGTTTTGGCATAGCTGTAGGTTTCCTTTCTTGGGGAGCACGATGACCAAGGATTGAGTCCATGTGATGGGCTATTCTCATGTCTGCCATATCTTGTTGCAGATTGTTGTTAGGACCGTGACTATCTCTTTTCCTCTACTGACTGCTTATGACAAAAATACAGATTTTCAGGAACAAATACTGATTTTAAAGCTTTAATGCATATGTAATTATTTACAACACGTAAACAACCAGTAAAGGAGGACAGTAACTTATTTAATTATTTAATGTCAAAGATGCATGTGTTGCACTCTTGCACCTTCTGAACAGGCACCCTGTTCCATTTGGGTGTCCATTCAGGAGCTGCAAGAGTGCGACACTCACATTCAGACACATGCTGTTACATGAGCCTTTTCTGCAACTTGTTTTTTTCAATCAATTTCTGTTCCAATGTAACATGTTTCACTGATGATCTGAATTTTGTGTGATATTTTTAATGAACTGTTTTTTCTAGTAATCCTTAGCAATTTTACTGTCTGGAGAAAGTGTGCAAAATAAAGCACCAGCAACACTAGCAAGTTAAAGAGGAAGGTTTATTTCTAAAAGAAATTTAGCAGAACGAACTTCCAATTGAATTACATGAAGGTTATCTCTGGTATTTACAAATGCTGAAAGTTCAGACTGAGTTGCTCATGATGAAGCAGCAAGCTGATGTTTATTAGCTTTTATGGGTGCCTCCATGCCCAGTTACTAGTGAAATCACAATTACACAATTTGCAAAACACAAAGTTTTCTCCTTTACTAGATGGTTTCACAAATCTAAACATGATGGCATAATTGTCCTTCCACTTCTGTTTTCTTTTCTTTGCTGGAGAAAGTTCTGAATCTTCTGCTTTCCTTTTCGACATGACTATAACTGAATATTACGAAGGTGAGAAAGACTGGCATGGTACCCTCGATTCTGAATGAACCAATCATATTTTAGGCACTATATCCCTATATACATGCAATACATTTACACTCAGAATGGAACCAGATGCTGTTCTATACAGAAAATTGCAAGGAAATTTTAAATTAAAAAAAACGGATTTTTAACAAGAAAAATGTACACCCATATTCCGGTCCAAAATACAGGAAAAACAGGACACTTAGCAGCTATGCAAACCCAGCTGGCAAAGGAATTCTCTAGCAGGTGGATTGTCCCATATAGGCAAGAATCCATCATTATACTAATTCCATTCTCGTTCCTGGGGGGCAATAATCAGTGTACTTAAATATTGACTTACAGAGATGAAAACTATCTTGATATGAGGTTAGAGATATCCTTGTTGAGAATGAGAATAACAAGTGATATCATGACTTGCTCCAAGATATAACAAGCCAGCCTGCAGTTCTTGCAGGTGAAATCACAGGACTTTCTGGAAGCCGAATGAGCAGGGACATGAAGTCCTGCTTCTGCAGTACACACAAATTGCAAATCCCTCTGCTGAAGCTGAGACTGTGAAGGGTGGAAAGAGTGCATCCTTGATGTCTTGTTTGTGAATTCTGTCAACCTGATCATTAAAGAGGAGATTAAATGATTAAAGTTGCAAGCATAGCTTGGCCTATGATGTTCTTTGTGAAAGGTGGAGGTAGATAGCAATGCATTTCATTCCTTCAACTGTAAGTTTGTAATAGTTCTGGCCATGGCATTAGTATGTTGAGCCTCTATGTTAAAGGAGTGGGCCATTCTATAAATAGGCTTCCACTCATGTCTGGTTAGATTCAAGGTGGAAGAAGGTAAACTGTGTTCTGCCAACTGAAAGATCACTACAGATACTAGATCCAACATTGATCACAGCATTACAAATTAACTGCTGGGTATCTAAATGGAAAACTGGTGTGTGGGGCTTGTACAACCACCAATTACAATTCATGGGAAGGTATCTGTCAGATAAAGTGTCTGTAGATGCTTGGGACATGTGTCTTGGGACATGCAAATGATGATGTATGCAACCCAGAATGCCCGTAACTCTGTCAGATTGTGAAAGCAATTGAAAGTAGATTCTTCCTTAGTCAATGATCACCTTATGTCAGAAATATAGACTAGGCAAGTGTTGAGTGTTGTAGAGGAATGAGAAGTACAGAACTCTGATGGGAGTGGGCTAAAAACTTCTTCATTCCAGGCTTGTAAGGCTGAGTCTTCATGCCTCATAGTATGATCTAATAACAATGATGTCCAGTTTTTGTTTTGTTGTTTTATTAAGGTAGTGAAGCCGATATATCTTGTCCTACATGCGAAGTAGTTGGAGAAGAATGTCATGAATGGCAGCTTGCTACACTTGTAGCACATCATGAGTTAGATTCCGTTACTTTCAGGATGTCAATAAGTATAGGCTCCCTTTTCTGTGGCAAAGACCTGAGGATGAGTGAAGTGACATCTCTTGGAAACTGAGGCACTAAGTTGAACATGATACACCAGGAATGTCCAGAGGTACTTTGAGGATTAGACTGATCCATGAGAGCGCCTATATAAACTGGACACTGTCCACAGGAAGTGCCTAATGGCACTGTGCAGGTTAGGATGATGCATGAAAGTGCCTGTATAAACTGTGCATTGTCTACAGGAAGTGCCCAGCCACACTATGTGGGTTAGACAGCTGTATAACTTGGTTCTTGTGTACTGAGGCACTAATGTTGGCATCATATGCAGGAAGAACCTAGTGGCACTATAAGAATTGTGGAACCTGACAAGTCCATTCTTCTGGTGGCTGATACTGTATGATAGATCATGGTTGTGCCCCACTGATATCTGAGTTATATGGCTGAGTCTGGTCATGAAGGAACATGATCATCTTGGCTGGCATGAAAATGTCCAGTTTTTGAAGCTGAAATGGTTTACAGGATATTGGTCCATGTAGCCAGTCCATAAGATGGTAACTTAGGCTGTTGTTGCTCTCTATTTTGCTCCACAGTAAATAATATGGTTTCAAACCCTTGTGTGCAAGTCAATAATGTCTTCATCGCCCAAGGTATGTTTTTGCACCTTCCCCTTTAGTACCTTTAGAACTGCCACCCATCGACTTCTGTCCATAATATGCAAGTCTCACATGTATTCAAAGAACGACAACCAGAGAAAACTACATATGTAGAGTGGTTGTCAGTATGATCTAATCCATGGTCTAAATCTGTAAGACAAAACAGAGCAGACAATATATACATGTAATGTGGCACATGTCCTGCTATATGAATGTCCGTGTAGAGTTACATACTTTGACAAATACCTGTAAAAGGATGCACATGGCCTGTACAGATATAGAATTAGGGTATAGCTGTTAATACTTGCAAAGTGTATGCTAAATAATCAATTCTTGTAACAAGTTATCTGTAGGAAGGTCAATTTTTAACTGCTTATACAGGTAAAATCACTGCTTAAACAATAAAGTGGACTAAACCAATTACCTGTACGTATCTGACCACAATGGAAGCTATATAGTAATATGAATTTTCTATCATACACACGAAACCTGCATGTACAAAAGGCACTGAAACATCATTATTGATACTTGCAAAGTGGATGCTACAATATCCATTGCGAGACAATGTTACCTGTAAGAAAGGCCCATTGACATTCTATATAGATAAAATCAGTAAAGAGTCACATATTTAACTATGAAGTGGATTCTAAGACATGATAACGGAGAAAACTTGCCTGTATGTACCTGGATTTTGTGGAACTCAGCAATATTACATAAAGTTTCTATACCATGCGCAAAGCCTGCACTTATTAAAACAGTTATATCAATGAAAGTGGATGCCATCATGATCCATTCAGGTATGTACCAAGGGCACCTAAGTTTGTGAAGACAGCAAAGTGATTACATTTTAAAGTCAGGAACTTTGTTGTCATTGATATAAAGAAACAGAAAAGATGGAAATTTATAGATGGAGTATACTTCCCTTTGAAGATGAAACTCCACCAACTTGTTTTAAGGTAGAAAACTTCCAAATTTGATTGTATGGATTTTGTGAGGCCTCTCTATCTGTAGCGAGCATGCTACTCAACATGAGTGGAAGTAATAAGTGGAACTGATAATTTCATGGATTTTGTGCTGATCCCAGTATCAAGCTAACTGCCTTTGGGCAAATAACTTTTAGCTTTCTTTGCTGAAAAGTTTTAATTTGGGAGGGCTGGATTTGCAAAGTAGTAGTAGTTCACCTAAGGCATTATGATTGGATAACATATTCAAAGAACAAAGACAAATTTTGAAAACCTTAAAAAATATTACAAGCATCAGAAAGCATTATTTAATGGAACATCTTAATATGTTTACTTTATTTTTTTAAAAAACTGCACTCAAAAAGAAAATAAATATTACAAAAATTACAATGAATATAAGCCATAAATTATTTTAAAATTTTGAAAATCTGTCAGTTAAATTTTTCTAAGTCTATTAGTGGAAGTCTGTACTATGTCTGTAAAAAGGAAATAGGAAAGTGGTTTTGGTGAATGGTTGTTGCTGTTGTTGTAGGTTTAATGCCATTTTTCAGCACAGGATAATCTATATATGGTGGCCAGTATAAATGGCGGAGGAAAAACCCGGAACACCCCCATGAAGAACCACTGACCCGCTGGAATCTACTGGCAAGCATTCTCACATATCCACATAGGCTGAGCCCAAGACTTGAACCCATGCAGATAGATACGAGATGGCTATAATCAGTAAAGGCAAGCCCTGTTTGGTAGAATGGTGTTGTCGCATATCTTGTAACTCTTATCTTGGTCTGGTTGTCATGGGTTATCATGCAAAGGTTTCATAATGCAATAATAGAATATAATGCATTCAATTCATGTCATATTTGTAAACATGACATCATTATCTATAACTGAAAAAAGTCAAGGACTTGGTGAAATAAAATAAAATTGACTTTGGTATGTTTTTTTGAAAAATAGTTCAGTGAGAAATATAATCCATGCAAGGGTTAAGCAACAAGACAAGGAAATCCCAATTTCAGAGTTACATTATCTGTGTTCTGCTTGGCAAACCCTCACAGATAAATAATGTGACCTGTCAAATGGGATTTCCTTGTGTCTTACCAACACACACTAGGATGTACCCATCCTACACACAGAAAACATCAACACAAAATTTAAAATGCAAATCTTAATGTGGACACCATTGCTTCTGCCCTAAAAATGAAGTCATCTTGCTTTTCAACAATACCAACTAAATCACATTACCTCTTTCATGACATATGAAGCAGCATTGATCAGAACATATGAAGACTTAATTCCTTCTTGTACTAGTCTTCGTAACATCTCTTTACCTGCATAAGAAAAATAACTTTCTTCAACATCAACACTTACGTGAGTAGTGCAAAATTGTCATATAACAAAAGAATGTGTAAAGAAGCTAAACTCCTTTAAAATACTGCCTCAAGTAAAATATTTTCCTTAAGCAGCTATTTTGATGGGTCTCTGAAACCAAAGACACAAATTAATTTTTGTTAAGCAGTGATCTATATTATGAAAATACCTGTTTTGAGGGGTGGGAGGCAACGAAGTGCCCCTGAAACACAAGTCTTGTATTGCTCTACAGTAATAATTATATTTCTTGTAGTCTTAAGCTGGAGATTAAAAGGATTCCATTATAATGAGATAAAACACCATTACTGTAATTATCTAGACCCTACAATGTCATTACTGTAATTATTTAGACCCTACAATGTCACAACTGTAATTATCTAGACCTACAATGTCATTACTGTAAATATCTAGACCTTACAATGTCATTACTGTAATTATCTAGACCTTACAATGTCACAGCTGTAATTATCTAGACCCTACAATGTCATTACTATAAATATCTAGACCCTTGATAATATTACTGTAATTATCTAGACCCTACAATGTCATTACTATAAATATCTAGACCCTACAATGTCATTACTGTAATTATCTAGACCCTACAATGTCATTACTATAAATATCTAGACCCTACAATGTCATTACTATAAATATCTAGACCCTACAATGTCATTACTGTAAAGATCTAGACCCTACAATGTCATTACTGTAATTATCTAGACCCTACAATGTCACAACTGTAATTATCTAGACCCTACAATGTCATTACTGTAATTATCTAGACCATACAATGTTATTACTGTATATATTTAGATGCTACAAGTTTCATCACACCTTTTTTACAAACTCTGCAATAATTTTCAATAGTAATATTCTGGACATTATGTTTTTCTTTAAACCTATACAATATATAAAATTCAAGTTGGAACATCAACAAAGGAACATTTCACCAATACTATAAAAATAGGTGGGTGAATAGATGACCATCAGATTAAGAAATCACTTTTATTAGCTGGTTATAGTATGCATTAACTGAAGGTGTTGTCCATGGAAAGTAATAAAAGCAACCATCATGCTCCCTAACTGGTGACCATGTAGGTCCCCAAGCAATCCAGTAAATATGTCTGACACAAGTTTCACAAGTTCTTGTTATTTAAGTTCTTTTAAATGGCAGATTTTCCCTAGAAAACCTAATTTTGGATATAGCTGATTTAGCCTTCTAATCTAACGTAGCATTTACACTAATTGTATTTCCATGATTAAATACCCTAACCAATCGAAATTTGATTCGACTCATTTGCATATTTCGGGGAATCCTCATAATATTTGAGTTGTAGAAACAAGATCATTTCAGGCATTTTTTAAAGAAAATATATGGCATATTTTTCACATTTTCTGCTGTAACATAACTGAATATATATGTTATCTGTTTGGTAATACAATCTGTTGTCACAGACATTCCTTACACTATCAAACAATCTTGATCTCAGAATTAACTCCAATCAGCAATTGCATAAATTATCATAATCTGAGTCATGGTCATAGTTACGGATTAATTTCTAGCAATGATTAAATTTGTTTAGCTTTGATGAATTGATTCTGCTACATACTTTATGTCCATTCAAATAGATTAAACAACATAATATCTGCCACAATTTGTAAACTAGCAAACTTACTAGGAATCAAGGTAATTATATCAATTAGGGTTAATTACTGGGGATATTTGGGTACAGTGCACTAATGGCAGTACATATATATGAAGAGAATGATATAGTTTTATGAATAGAAAGTAATTTAATTTGTAAATTAATTTTTGGAGAATTTGAGAGACAAAAATATACCATATAATTAAGGCAAGAAACTGTTAGCAAGCCTTCCCATTACCACTGCTAGGTAGCTACAGTTGTTTATTCAGTTTTAGCTTAATGGATACCTCAACATTTATGGGGAGGTATAGGAGAGTTTAACAGTAATGCAGTTGGGTTAAGTATTTTTGGCGAAACACATTTTACTAAAATATTTGCTTTCTCCTATGAATACATTTCTCATTCACATTAACATTTGGAAAATATTAATAAGAGGAGGCAATATTGTGCATCCTATCTATACCTTGGTCACCTTTTAAGGGAATATATGTTTTCTTTACTATATGAGGATGAACTGCACTTCCAATATAAGACCAGCTCAACAGACAGTAACATAAGCTGGAATTGTACAGCAGTACCCAGATAAGAGAAAAGGAATGAAACAACTTTTTCTAACGAAGCAAAATTCTTGAATGAATCCAGTGAAAGTGCTGTTCTACACCTATGGGATAACTGTACTAACCTGTCTGGTGATGGTCTTGGCTGCAGCCACTGGACCTACCAGACTCAATTCTTCTCTGTGCTGTGCTATATCCCAGATTAAAGTTTGAGAAGGTTGTTTGTATGTACAAGCCATTGTGTCTCATATCACCATGTTCCATTTGAAAACAAGACTTGCTGAGATAGTTCTGATCTCATAAGCTGAGATTTTCAGGAGACATACTTGATCTTATGAAATTTTGGAATACACCAAGCATATCACTTACTTCAGCCATGATGCCATAGCTTGGGTGGTTTGTATAATTTTTCCCCAGTTTCTCCTAAAGAATAAGGCATTGCTATGCCCTATGGCACTTTTCAATGCACCTCATGTAGTGTTCAAGTGCATGGACAAGGTCCTGTATCATTGCCTTCCTGGACTGAGTGATGGAGGACAGATGGATGTCCAGTCTTTGATTGCATGCCAATGACCTGTTCATTGCTATGAAGCCGGGTTCTGCCATCAGGACCATGGAACCATCTGATCTGAACTGGAGGTGGCTCAGGTCCACTGAGGGGCATGGAACTCACTCATCCAGTATGTTGAATATTGAGCTATCAAACATGATAGTGGCTTCAAGGAGGTGCTAGCTAAGGGCATGAACTGATATGAATTGTGCCATGTCAACACCCTAGACAAATTCTGCTTGAGAAACAGGGTAAGAGAAAATAGCCTATTCAAAACAGAATTAATTAATAGGCCTAATCCATCCTTATCATGACCAATCCACTCAACCATGATGTCTGAATGTGTCTGAGACCATGAAGCAGTAGTCTTTAATTGCAATGAGGGATAAGTTTTTCTGCTATAAAAAAATGTTCGCTAGTTGGGAAACTTAAGCACTCAATGGGGCACTATCTTTCCAGTTGCCCCAACCCCTGAAAACCTGCCACTTCCCCTTATACATCTTCAAAGTGGAGGGCCTTCTAGCGGATGAGATTTAACCCATGACTGAAAGCTTGAAATTTGTTTCTTTTCAAGGCTGTACTGAAAAGAGCCAGGCACAAAGGAGTAGCCTGTCCAAGCAGGAATGAAACTGGATGTTTGATTAGGATGGATCCCAGGGGAATTATCCAGGAAACATCTATTGTTAGATCAAGCAGATCATTCACCCAGAATCTGTGCCTGAGTAGGGGGGGCTACAAGAATTAGTTTGCATTTGTGACCCTGCAGTCTGGATTATTTATAGTACCAGGACTGGGGTGGGGTGGGGGTGGGCACATCCCCAAACCCCTCCCATGTGACTGAAAGTGCATTCCTTCCCCATGCCTCTGGATCAAGGACTAGATGGAAGTAGGCAGTTTGTAATTCGACCTCATCACAAACAGATCTATCACTGGGTGGCCACAAAGTGCACAAGATTTGCTAAAAGATCACTGGATAGATGGCTCACTCTGTGTGAACGGTCTGGTCACTTCTTGTCCAGGGCATTATGCCTGCCCAAGATATGTTTGATCGGGACCATCCTATGATATTCATCTGTGTGCACCAGACAGAAAATCCTTAACTAGAACACATAAGTGAGGTGGTAGGCCACCACCACAGAAATGTCTGTCATAACTAGGATGGAATTTCTGTATATAAATGGACCTTCCAGAAATGAAACATGCTTACTATGGCCTTCATTTCTTGAATATTGATGTTATAGGTAAACCTTCTAGTGATTATTCACCACTGACCATGGTGAAGTGGAGCAACAGATGTGTACAGGCTGGCATTCCATACAGATTCAAAGTTCCAGCTGGGGTTTTTCCAAAGGAATTCCTGCCAAGAGCCATTATATGTTCCACCACTAATGCAGGAAATACACTATTTTGTCTAAGACCCTGATTTTGTTCATTGAGTTAACCAGAAAAAAGATGCCACCAGGTTAGCAGGTCTGTCTGGAAGGAATGCATGAAAAGTTGGCCAAGGAGAATCAAATCTGTCACTGCATTGAGAAGAAAGAGGAGTTGCAAAAACTCTAACTGAAATCCACTCTCTGCTGGAAAGCCTAACATGTGTCCTCAATTGCCTTCAATCATTTGCATTTGACACACTTCATTGACATCTTCCGTTAATTCTTAAAGACAAGAATTACCAAAATGTTTGGGAAATAACAAACCAAAAGTGATTACTTTTGCAGATGATCAACATTTTGTTCTTTAGTAAGTAAGCAAAGAAATACTGATATTGTGTGTGAAACCTAACAAGAGACACCAATGATACCATGATGGGGCACAAGATCAGAAAAAAAACTTCCAAGACCACAACTGTGACAAGTTCACTTAAACTGCAACCAGACATATTTATTTGTAAAAGAAAACACTGAATATGTTATCACATGTTCTTTACTGGCAAGCAAAAATATAATGCAATCTAGTTTACGTAATTCACTTAAATCCAGCAGCAAACTTGCCAGGTACATCAATACACAATTAAGTTTTATACCTAGCCCACGTCAATCCAGCATCAAACTTGCCAGGCACATCAATACACAATCCTGACAAGAATGATATATTGATTTTCTAGACATGATATTTCGGAAATATGACCATTTTCATTATATATAAATTATCCACACAGAAAGTATTGTTTTAATGCCCAAATATTTACATTAATGATGGTAGTACAATCTCTCTTAATATGACCCTGACAGGATAGATCCTAGTGTATCTCAAGAGATGCAGCTGTTTTAGGTAGGTGAAATGCATAGACCGAATGACAAGAAGGGAAAATCAGAACCTCGTTGAATATTCATGTTTTGTTTAAGGAGGATGATAGTAATTGGCAGTGGTTGATTTTTAATGAAATACATCAACTTTTAGTAAAATACTCACAAATTAGGGGTACTCTTTCCTTCATTCAAGTACAAAACATATTTACCTGACTCTGCTGAAAACCAGTTTCTTAATTTAAAATAAAATAATTAAAATTAGGACAATTCCATTAAAACCTACATGGGGCTGCAGGAAGGCAGTTCTGAATTTGGGTAGCCATCCTAGGATGTTTTTAAAGGTTTTCAGAACCCACTGATAGAAATTATTTAATGTTTGAATCATCCACCAATATATTTTTTGGGGTGGGGGGAGGGGTGGTGGTTGTTGTTGTTGTTGTTGTTGTAGGGTTTAATGCCATTTTTCAGCACAAGATAGGCTATACATGGTGGCCAGTGTAAATGATGGAGGAAGAACCCTGGAAAACCCTGGGAACCACCAACCCACAAAAAGCTACTGGCAGGCTTTCTCACATACCCATGTTAGCCGAGCCTGAGACTCGAACTCACGCAGACAGAGGTGAGATGGCAGTGATCCGGAATGGTGAGCGCTTTAGACCACACTCGGCCACTCAGGGCCGGTGGGGGGTGGGGGTGGTACAACCTTCTACAAAACTGCATATATATATATATATATATATATATATATATATATATATATATATATATATACTAAAGATTATTTATAACATTGAACAGGAAATGGGGAATTTTACAACACTGCAACTGAGAATACATTCAAATTAATTAGTTTTCAAAAGTTTTATGTATACAATAAATCAAGGTAAAATTTCAATTTGTATGTAATTGTACACAGACATTTGTATGAATATATGTTATCATCAAAAAACAAACCAATAAGTGTCAACATACATCTACTAGCTGGTGAATCATAAAAATCACTTTCATGTTGAAATGTCTCCGTTTAATAACTTAACATGTAATTTAGTAATTTACTTACTTTATTTATTCAGATTGATCAAAACTGTTAATAGTCATGTTTTTTGTTATTAATCTGAAATTTGTTTTCTTTACACATTTTTGAATGACATGCAGAAGTTCATAAAGAAAATCAGGTGTGTCAATATGAACTGTACTCAAATATTCAACATACAGGTAAATTTATAAATTATTGGATCCAAAGTACAAAACAAAAAAAACGTTTTTATTTAAACTTTAATTTCACAGAATCAGCAATTATAAATTTTAAATTATGTTATGAACAAGGTGTTATTATTGTGCCTTTGTTATTTAAATGACTGCTCTTGTTTATACGGCTTCAGCATGTCAGGTGATAAAAATAGTATAACTGAGCTGCCTAATTTCCTCCAATGGACCACACAGATCAAACTCATAACCAATTAAACCTGGTAACATAGAAACATTATAACAAAGCCTTTTGAATTTGGCCATGGAAATTAAACTTTAACCTTTTAACAAAAAAAAACGTCTTTATCCATGAATGTAATAATATCTCAACAAAATTGTTTATTTTTATCCAACTGTCTTGTGCTGTACTTTCTGTGAACCAAAATGTTTAAAATGTGTAAAGCTGGTAACTTTTCATATTTTACAAGAATATGTAGTAATCTGACTAAAATCAGATCTCCACTGTCCTATGTGAAGATCTGACAGTGACTGCTTAGGGGTCATGTTCTGTTGACCTGTATTATTACCATAATCACTAATTTTATCAGCCACTCAGATGAAGTCATATATCTTTGTGTTTAGGAGACTGAGCATTAAGGCTGAAGAGCATCAATCTGTGCTGAATGTTTTGATTCACTTTCATATTTCTGAAAGCTGCATCCCCATTGGCAAATTAAAAGGTCACCAGAACATGATTTCTAAGTGGTCACTCTCAGATCTCCTGGTAGGGCAGTGGAGATCTGATTTTAAACAGATTGATACATGAGGACACTTGTTGTATTATATATTATTTCAGAAAATCATGAAAACTCTGATGTGTGTGTTTTTATATATATATATATATATATATATATATATATGTAGGTAACTGTAATTAAAGTTTATAAACTGCACTTACGTTACTTTGGTAAAGATTGTATTCAAGATAGTTCTAAATCCAATGTGTTGGACTATCTCTAGCAGACCAGTTCCAGTTGAGTCATCATGTTTATGTTAGTCATAGTGTACAAGGACTGGGCCCAATGCCAGACTATAGACAGCCAAAGTGTTCCAATATAAAATCTGCTTGTCAGACTGAGTTACCATTTCTGGTCAGCATGTCAATTGGAAATTTTTCTTGCAACATTAGGCTTTGTTAAGTATGAGCATTTCTGGCTAAGAATCAAAAACTGGCACATTTGAGTGATGACTGGTGCTTAAGAAAGTTGTTAGGGATGCAGAGAAAAAGTATTTAACATGCCTAGGTGTATATTTCAAATCCATGGCATGAATACAGATTGCTACAATGTCTACATTCTACTTTATACCTTCTCTTTTTCCTTAACATTCATCACATCTAAAATGCTATCAGCATGGACAGTCACTCCTCTGCCGTACATGCTATCAGCATGGACAGTCACTCCTCTGCCGTACATGCTATTAGCATGGACAGTCACTCCTCTGCTGTAAATGCTATTCTATGACCACTCTAAAATCCTGTTTCTAGGAGATGAAAAATGTGATAGACAAGGTCATCATATACTTATCTACATTATATGCAATATTTCTACTAAATTATGCATGGTTCTGTATGCCTTATTATTTCTAGTTGGGAAGGGGTCTACATAATACTTCAAAACAGCATTCAATTTAACATTTATTTCAAATATATTACCAAAATGATTTCTTACATCACGGTTAAAATGTTGTGTTCCAATTGTTACGTGACAAGGGCTCATACTCAGTAACAAAGAAAAGAGTGAAAGCCAACAAGCTTTGTATATTTTAACAAAATAATTTATTTTCCTAGAAAACAATGTAAAAATTGTTAAATAGGACTTACGATTTGTGAATATAATCCAAAATTTAATCCTAAGAATGAAAAACACAAGTTCAATCACTAAATAGTTCTATTAGAATCCAAGTTCGAATCTCGATGACACACAAATATGGAAGGCGATGACGTCAGATGTGGTCCAATGTACAAATATCAACAATTCCTCAACTGAATCACAGTTTTTGTTTCCGAATAATTCCAGAATAAATTTCCATGAATATCTTTCAAAATTTTTTACAAAAAAGTCAACTTGTTGAGTTTCCAGGAGAATAAATTATTAAATCCAAAAATCAGATGAAAAACAAACAATCTGGCAACAAATAAAAATAACACTTTGTTCCTTCAAGATGTTAAAACGACTCTGCCAGAAGAATATTAAGAATGTGTATTTAACCCCAAAAACATCATTTCAAGTCTTGCGAGATGGGTCATGTGGTCTCTTACTACAAGAAATCCATCACGTACGCCAGTGTAACCCCACTTAAAAACCAATAATATAAAAACGTTTACACATGGTGATCATGCAAGGAAAGTATGGCCCTGATACTGACCAATCATTTTAACTGCCTGTTTATGTTCTTGCCAGTCCAAGACGAACTAGGTTAACTAAAAATAATTCTCTTGGCAAACCCTTCATCCCAAACAGCATTACTTTATATTGATAAAGACCATCTGGAGTCACGAATGCCAAAATTTCCTTTGCCCTTTCTGTTTGTGGAATTTGGCAAAATCCCTTCATCAGGTCAAATTTGGTGACATACTTGGCATTTCCAATTTTATCAATGCAGTCAACGATTCTTGGTAATGAAATGAATCTGTTTTAGTCACACTGTTCACCTTCCTATAATCAGTGCACATATGGAAAGTTTTATCTGGTTTCGGAACAAGTATACATGGTGAACTTCAGTCACTTTTACTGGGCTCTATGAAATCATTCTCCAACAAATACTGAATTTCTTTTTTCAAGTATTCCTGTCTGAGAGGGTTCATCCTGCATGGGTGTTGTTTCACAGGTTTGGAAATCACAATTTCAGTGTCATGAAAAATTTTGTTTGTTCTTGTAGGAACATCTGGAAATAAGTGCTCATATTCAAATAATAACTGTTTATGTTCATTCCTTTCTTGTTGTTGCAAATGTGAAAGTTTCTGGTACAGATTATTCAGAATTTCTGAATTCTGAAGATTTGTCACTCCAAAATCAATAGAGTCTGATTGAATTTTTTCACTTAAATCCTCACTGAGTGGGACAGGTATAACTAAATTAATTGCATGATTTACCTGGCTATCTCTCTCAATATACTCCTTTAACATGTTAATGTGGCAAAGTTGTTTTTGTTTTTGTTCCCAGGAGTAATTATGATGTATTTTAAATCATTTACTTTCTTTTCAACTGTGTAGGGACCATAATACTTGGCCTGAAAAGGATTTTGTAGTATGGGCAAGAGAGCCAGAACTATATCACCAGGCTGAAAATTCCTTTCCTTCGAGTTTTTATCATACCTTAATTTCATTTGTGACTGTGTAGAGTGTAGATTCGCTCTTGCAACCTCATAAGCCTTTGACAACTTATGCTTAAAATTGGAAACATAATTGAGAAGATTTTAAGTTCAGTATCTTCATAAGAAAGAAGTTTTTCTTTCAACAACTTCAATGGTCCATGCACAGTGTGTCCAAAAACTAGTTCAAAGGGACTGAATCCTAAAGATTCTTGAACTGACTCCCTAACAGCAAACAACAGTAAATAAATGCCTTCATCCCAATCTTTACCCGTATCAAAACAATATGATTGAATCATGTTTTTCAAAGTCTTATGAAATCTTTCTAAAGCCCCTTGGTTCTCAGGGTGATAGGCAAAAGATCTGAATTGCTGAATGCCTAATTCATACATAACTTGCTGGAAAATTCCATTTGGCAAGTATGATAAGATCTGCAGTATTTACAAACATCACTTTTGATTTTTGGCCAATAAGAGTGATTCAAGATCTTGTGATAAGTCTTATTAATCCCTAAATGACCAGCCAGAGGAGTTTCATGGGCCAGATTAATAATTTCCTGTCTGTAAGATTTTGGAACTACAATTTGATAGTTCATTGACCACTCGTCACCAGCTGGTACCTCAGGAGGTCTCCATTTTCTCATAAGAATTCCATTTTTAATGAAATGACAGACAGGTACTTCAGTGGCTTCAGTTTCACTAATGGCCCTCTGAAACAAACAGGAGATCTCAGGATCTTTTTCCTGTTTGAGGACAAGTGATTTGTCGTTTGTCACCCCGATTAGAATAAAAAGAATGAGTAGTTAAAAAAGGATCACTGTGATCAATACCTTTTGACTGATCCAAACAAGGAGTGAAAGTGACCTCATCAAAAGCCTGACCAATACTTGTGTCAGCTAAAGGAATACTTTCCTTATCAATATCATTCTCAAGTGATGTCTTTGCCATAGCTCTAGTAACTGCACAAGTTGGGTATAAATCAGGGAATTCTTTTTCAATAGGATCGGCTTTCTGATCCAAACAAAGCTTGTGAGTTACAGGTGGATTAATCACAACCTTATCTCCAGATAGGTCATTGCCTAGTGATAAATGAATGCCTTCAACGGGTAAAGAAGACACTATTCTGACTGTTACAGGTTCTGAGACTAAGTCTGATGACAAATTTACACAATGGAGAGGAACATTAACAAAGCTGCACTCTACTCCCTGAATAAGAACACTCTCATCTGAAGAAGACTTCTCAGAAAAAGGCAAAGTACCTCATAATAAAAGACTCTGAGAAGCTCGTGTGTCCCTTAAAATTTTAATTGGGATCGGATTGGCCAAACCATTCAAGAGTGATATAGAACCCTTTGACATAAATGGTTCATAATTCTCCATAATAAAATTAGACTGGGGTTTATTAGACCCAACAAATGTATTGCTTTCAATACATGACCATGACCTTGACCTCTTAGAAATAAGAGCATTTGGGATAGGTCTCTCTTGATTCTGATGCTTATTTTTCAATTTGAAGCAATCAGAAATAATGTGTCCTTTCTTCTTGCAAAAGGTATATGTAGAAAGAAACAAGGATTTTTGATCAAGCTTATCAGAAGGTTGATTTTTAAACGTTGTGCCAGACTGAGATTTAGAAGGGCTCGTATTAGACTGAAATAGCTTCTTACCAGAAGACTGCTGAGTGGAAGACTTGCCTACAAAAGGAACTTTATGAGTTAAGAAATACTCGTCTGCAGCACGAGCAGCATTTTCCAAGGTTTCGATCTTATGCTCGTCAAGATAAGTCTTAATGTCACTATGGACACAGTTCTTGAACTCTTCAAGTAATACAAGTTGTCTGAGACTTTCATAATCTTCATCAACTTTCTTGGCTAAGCACCACCTATCAAATAACTGCTCTTTTTCTCTTTCAATTTTGACATGAGTTTGTCCAGCTTCTTTTTTATAGTTCCTGAAGTTTTGCTGATAAGCCTCAGGGACTAACTCATAACCCTTTAAGATGCATTCCTTAACCAGATCATAGTCAGGACTTTGCTGAACTGACAGTGAATGGTAAATATCACTAGCTTTACCAATAAGTACACATTGTAACAACTGAATCCAATGCTCCCTTGGCCATTTCAAATTTTCAGCAACTTTTTCAAAATGACAAAAATATCTATTTCTTTTTCTCTGAAAGGAGGGCACTAACCTAATATTCTTAGTAAGATCAAAACGTGAATTTGTATGTGAAGTGGGAACATGCTTTTCACTTGCCAGCTCTAATTCTTTTAACCTAATTTGAAATTCCCTTTCATCCTCCTCTCTTTGCATTTGCATCTGTCTCTCTCTCTCATCTAATTGCATTTCTTTCTCTTCTTTCTGTCTCTCTCTCTCCTCTTTCTCTGCTTGTACTGCATTTGCATCTGTTTCTCCTCTTTCTCTCTCTCTCCTCTTTCTCAAATTGTAACTGCACTTATTTCTCTTCTTTCTGTAACTGCATTTGTTCTTTTTCTTTCTCCAATTGCAACTGCATTTGTTTTTCTTCATCTTTCTGAAGTTCAAGCTTTCTTAACTCTAATTCCATCTTGTATTTTAATTTTAATTCCTTTACTTTTATGTCAGAGTCTGATACAGACTTACTGATCGAAACAAAAACACTTTTATCCAAAATGCCCTTTTCCACCAAATACTGGACCAAAATGTTTTTTATTTCTTGCTTTGTTAAAGAAGCTTTTGTCTCAGAAAGATCGTATTTTCTGGCAAGTTCAAGCAATTCATCTTTATTCAAACAGTCCAATTGCTCCTGGGTAGGTTTTGAAAGAAAGATCTCCACTTTTGATGACATTGTAAAAAAGCCTATTGATTTCACTGAAGATTTGAAAAAGATGTGAAATAATACTTGGGATTTAAAAAAATTCTGAAAACTTGGGGAATTTAAATTTCAAAACACAATTTTCTGAAATATTTTAGCCAAAATTCATATATCCCAAAGACAAGCACCCAATTTTCCTTGTTACGTGTCTAGGCTCGTACAACAGTAACAAGAAAAGAGTGAAGACAACAAGCTTTGTAAAATTTAACAAAATAATTTATTTCCCTAGAAAAACAAGGTAAAAATAAGAAAAAGGACTTATGGTTTACAAATCAAATCCAAAATTAATCCAAGAAATAAAAAATAGAAGTCCTATCAATGAAAAGTCCTAAATGAGTCACAGTTCGAATCCCGATGAAATTCCAAGATGGAAGGCAAAGACGTATGCCATAACCTTCACTGTGTTGTTGTGTCAACAGTTCCTTGTTGAATCACAAAAAAATAATATTCCAGTTTAGAATTTCTGAATAAATTTCAATAAATGCCTTTGTCCAAGAATCAACTTAGGAGCACTTGAATTTCTCCAAGGAAATGAATCACTAATTCCAAAAAATAAAAATTCAACTCAAATTGGTCACAACAAAACACCTTTGAGCTTCAAACGTTTAAAGCACAACTGAACTGATTCTTATGATAGCATGAGTTATAAGCCCAACTAAAATGCACAACAGATTCCTGGATGGGGGTCAAAATTTCATCCCACTGGGAAAACCAAAAGTTTGTAACAACAAATGTTATTTGTCATGTACTCCAGGTATGGCCTTGACTCCACTAAATGAATCTTACTCTTAGAATGAATTAAAAAAAAATTTAAAAAGTTGTTTACTAAAAGCCTTACTGATTTCTGAATCAAGGTCAGCAATTAGATACAATATGTTTCAACTACTGGTTGTTTATCAGGTCAAACAGAACTGAATTGAATTTCTAAAAAAAATCAAATCCAGTAGACAAAATTATCATTACAATAACATGTAATGGAATAAAATAAAAATTAAAAAAATTTAAAACTAACAAACAAGTAATTAAATTACATATACATAACAATACTGGTGTGGATGACAGAATATCAAACAGCAAACAGTCCATGTAAGTTCAGTCACTATTAATTAGCAGGATTCATGTGGAAAACTAATTTAGAAAAGTTAATACCTAAGGCACACTTGATTATTTTGGAGTTTGTAAGAGTGCTTACTTATTGATGTAATAATTGAATAAATTAGAGAGTCAACAGTCTTGACACATTGAGATCTCTTCATCTTGTTGAGAGAGAGAGAGAAAGAGAGAGAGGTAAGGAGCAGAAGAAGAAAAATTAAATAGGTCTAAAGATGGAAATACAAATCTAAAAAATATACATAATGGCAGATATATTTCCTAAATGAGGAAAGAAAGTAGTTCCAAAAGTGATATTTCCACTGTGGTGATATAAATTTTCTGCCACTAATATATTTCAAAATCTCATTTTGAAATGTATAATAATAAATGCTCTTTGTTGTTACCAGTAAACAGTATTAGGTTTATTACCTTCCATTTTAGGTCTGCTATCAACTACAATGACTCTAAATTTTTTGCCCTTCTTGTGTGCATCACACAGTACTCTTCTAATTAAGGAGGAACTGTAATAAAGAAATTAATAATAATAATAATAATAATAATAATAATAATAATGCTTGCCAATCTATGCACTTTTATTACATAATATTGCCCAATCCAGTTTTTACAAGAAAAAATATTTTAAAATTATTATCAGCAAAACCCCCTTTTATCTACACAATACATGTGTCACTGAAAATGTCACTATGGTAAAAGATACTTCATTCATCTACCCCATTATAAAACCTTTCAAGTTGGTGCACTGTGTTCACATTTATTTTATGCAGAATAAAGAGTTATAAAACTGAACAAAAGTTCTGAAGGAAAATGTATTATTGTAAAGCCTTGTTTGCCCTGTTGATTCAGACAACAATTATACCAGGGAATGGATTTTCTATATTTTTCTTTGAAGTCATTTGTTAATTCAGATATTTCATTTATCTGTAAGAAACAAGTTGGACGTATGCTGATTAATAGAGTTTCAGTATACTTGAAAGTCATTGTTAGCAATATAACACAGAGTTTTACCTTATACCCATTTATGCAGAACTTACCAGGCATAAACCAGAATGACATCCCCATCAGCAATTTTGGACATTGCTTCATTTGAAATAGCTGCAGCTGCAACCAGTATTCTGTCTTCCAAAAAATTCTGTATATGTCCATATAGTAACTCCTTTGCCTGTTAACAGATTATATAAGTACACCATCCAATTTTAAAACAAATGAATTTTCCATGGGTGAAGTTGATGCAGATTTTTTTAGGGCTTCAAATTAGCTCTATGTTACAACATGAATTTATGAGGGTATTTATTTCCACATTTTTATCCAAAACCATAATTCCAGTCTGGAAATGAATTGTGCAAACCTTAAATTTTTTTTTGTCCAATATATTATAATGGCCACTATAAGAGATCATATCTACAATTTTAATAATTTCATGACAAGAAATAACTGGGGCAAATGAAGATAAGTATAATTTTATACTGGGTCTATCGGGGAAATGAAACTGAGATGGGTGAGGGAAATTCACCCTCTATGTGAAAAATGGAAAGAATTTTCCAGTTATAAGGAAATGTTTAATGAAGTAAACCAGGGGCATATAACCCTTTTGGAATGGGGACCAAAAATAATAAAATATTTAAGGTCACAGGCTGCATGAGCAAGAACAGTTCCTTATCACTAATTATGCATTTTAATAAAATGCATATTTTCAAAAGGACTGCCTATATGGTTATTTCTTTGTAAAACCATGTACTTAATCCGATGTCAAACCGATGATGTGAATTAACTTAGAAACCATGAACCAAAAGTTCATTCTGGATGGACAACAAACAATGTCAAATTAATTTGCTTCAAGGTATGATGACATGCCTGTGACAACACAGCAAAATTGGAAGTAGTTGTTGTTATGGGTTTAATCCATTTTTCAGCCAATGATAGGCTATTACATAGTGCCAGTATATTTAGTGGAGGAAGAAACTGGCAAAGCCCAAGGAAGAACCACCAAACCATGGGAAGCTACTGGATGGCTTTTTCACATATCTTAGCTGAGTCCAAAACTCAAACCCATGCTGACAGAGATAAAATGTCAGTGGCTGAGCCAAGACTCAAACCCATGCTGACAGAGATGAAATGTCAGTGGCTGAGCCAAGACTCAAACCCATGCTGACAGAGATGAAATGTCAGTGGCTGAGCCAAGACTCAAACCCATGCTGACAGAGATGAAATGTCAGTGATCTGTAAAGGCGAGCACCTCTGACCACTTGGCCATCCAGGGCCCCAAACTGGAAGTAAAATGTCACCTGGAAACCACTGTCTTCTTAATTACCTAATTATCTGAAACTAATTTTAGCCTGTATTTGTATGATCTTTACTGCAAGCCTTGTGTAGAATATGAAGATTTTATGTAATTCAACAGAAACTAGAATTTAGTGGCTCACCATCACTAATCCATGTGATTATAATATTTATAAAGACATACACACCCCCTGAAAATGGCCCAAGGCTGTAACATACCAATCCACGACAAATATGTATCATCCAGCTATGACTGCATATGTAAAAAGTTTTGTCTACTACTATCTGAAAAGTTTATTCAAACAGACTTTTTGTGCATGTGACCTCTGACTGCTTCCCAGGGGATAGAGAAGACTGAGCTAAAAGTTATACTTTTCTAGCATATGGGTACCATATAGACAATTAATGTAGCAAGCTCAGTTCATTTCCATTCAACAATTAAAAAGCAAAACGAGTTAAAGACTAGTAGACTAATGGACAGACAAACAGAAGATTTCACAGTATCTTTAATGCTCATGAATGAGAATAAGCACTTCATACAATAACTCAGTTCTTGACTAATAAATCAACATACCTTTACATCATTCATATCACCAGGGATGTTTGTTATCTGCCATTTGAGATACTTTATTGCTGTGCCCATACTGACAGACAATGGTCGACACTGGTTCAAAAAACTGTAAACAGAAACAGGGACAGAAGATATAAATGCAGCCTAATTATTTTTATCTAACATAGAAAACTAAAACATAATATTTTTGACAGTACAACCACTAACTACATCAGCAAATTTGAAACACAGCATAGTTATCTCTATTCCAACATTTTGGGAAATTCGGAAGAAAAATTATCTGACATGTCTATGACACCACACACTAAAGGAGAAGTCATGAGGTTACACCAAAATCAAAATCTCATATGGTACATCTCATGGATTTTACTGGCAGAAATCCTGATAATGAAACCAATCAGTATGCATCGTACATATGCAGATGTGATGGAATTCAAACTGATTTCTCCAAATTTTATCAATCAAATGCTTACTTGTCTTTGCATATTTACACTCTAAAACCCCACAAAACTTGTCTTTACATATTTACACTCTACTATAACCCCAAAAACTTGTCTTTACACATTTACACTCCACTATAGCCTGAAAAGCTTACTTTTCTTTACAAAATAATGTAAAACTTGTATCACCAGAAAGTATTTACTGAAGTAGTTCTTAAGATGGATCTCAACTGATGAGTCAACATTGTTCTGTCTAGAAATTACAAATTTTGAGACACATATGAACTTAGGGAAGATGAGGACTGTTTGGATGCGGAGGCAAGAAATCCAATCCAACAGATCCCAAAACCAATGAGAGCCCTATGAGTCTATATGAGAGTGCATCAGTACTTTTGTTCAGCTCTTCTACACAAACAGTTATCAGCAGAAATGAGATTTTTAACAAAAAGAGAAAACTGGAAGACCCAGTTACAGAACACCCAGAAGTGAAGCATCTGCTACTACCATCCCAATCAATTCTGCTTTTATTAAGCAAGAGAACTTCTTTCCAAATTTGTGAAACATTCGAACAAAGGTGTCTGACTACCTCCAAGAGTGTGGCCTTGTACTGAAAATTGCTCGAGGATTAGAAATCAATCTATGCCAGAGATTCACAAATTGTCCCGAATTCTTCAGTACTTGGAACACCATTCTTCAAGAAGCCTTGAATAAACTAACTCACCCACACACTTAATAGGACCGATGAGTGTGATGCCACCTTCCAGAATGCCAGGAAAAAACTAAGACAGACTTGCCCTCCTGATCAAATTGAAAGTAGAGAACTGACTTTTAAACAAATATACAAATGTTTATCAAAATTCTCCCACAAAAAAAAATATGCTAAATTTTTAATGAAAACGAGAGTATAAGACAAAGGGTGAAACGTAATGAACGATCCATGCCCAGATTACAATGGATGTCACCTCTCTCTACACCAATACATTGAATCATGAAGGTTTAACTTCAATAGTCAGAACTCTAGCTCTGAATAAACTCAATTATCATCTCTCTAAGCAAAGTATCTTAACTTTATTAAAATTGGTATTACACTACAATAACTTTACTTTCAATGGCACCCACTATCTACAAATCAGCTGAACTGCAAAGTAGCCCCATCATATCCTTATGGGTGATCTTGAACAGAAAATGCTACAATCAGCACTTTATAAACCTTACATTTATGTAAGGTTTATTGATGATATAACAATCTCTGTACATTGCAGTGCAGTACCAGCCATCTTCACATACAATAATGATGATCACTTCCTCAAACATGTAATCAAAAATCTCTGGCCCATTGTCAAATTGAGTCTACCAGAGATTTTCCAAGATCAACCAATATTTGCACTGAGGATTGGTTATAAATTTAGTAACCAATTAATAAGAGCTAAGTCTTCTAGCAAACACCCAGGCCTAACTGGACATTCACAAACAAAGTATTAGATTGCAAGACCATGAATTGCAGTTTCTGTGAGAAAATGGATAAACCTAAAATCTTTAAAAGCACATTTACTAACCTCAAATATAAATAAAATTTAAGTGGACATTGTGCCACATGTAATGTCATCTATTTACTCAACTGCAGTAAATGTGGTAAACAATATGCAGGTGGGACAAAAAGGAAATTCCAAGTGATAATAAAAGAACACCTGAGAGATATTCATAAAGATTTCCTGGTGTCTAAAACATGTTACTTCACAACATAGACTGTGTGAAATATCAGATAGTAGAAATCATTAAATCTGATCCAGAGCTCTCCAGTAGCACACTTTTTAGGAAAAACACAGAACTTTTTTTGATATACCAATCACATACTCGATAGCCGGTAGGGATTAACATCTCTGATTAAATGGGAGTTCAGACATTATTAACTTGGAGACACATATGACCATATCAATGACCCCAAAACTTGAGACACACTTGAAGAGAAAAGCAATGTTATGTACTGATGTTCTCTTGTTTTGCTAAGAACACCCCCTCTTTTGCAAATCCTTTGAAGGCTGATTAGGCTGCATCCCTATGCAGACCTGTGCACCCCCTCAAAATGCTTTTCAGTATTTCATGTCACCTTTCAGTATTCTTGACAAGCGCACACCATCAGTAACATACAAAGTTACTGACAGATATTTATTCCATCTTGTAACCAAATTATCAAAGTGAGGAATGACCCCATACTTCAAACATGCTGCATAATATTTTATATTTACAATATTTGAAACAAATAACAGTTGAAAATAATTTCATAATGATCATCAGTGTTGAGCTTAGATGGTGAAGGTAACAGCAAAACTGTCTCAAGTTTACTACTACATGTATCATACATGAGGATCAGTGACTTGGCTTATTCATTTTATAGCAGCCACTTTTCAACTTCTGTAGTTGTTCCAGTGAGTGCTGGCATTTGGAATCAACTGGATGACCAGGTTTTCATTTTAGAAGCAACAACACTTCTAGAGTGTCATCTCCCATTGATGCCCTCTGCTCTGTTCTAATGCACTGTGCCCTGTAGATCTCATCATGCATGTCAGATTTTAAGTGGTGAGAGCTGTCACTCCCAACTCAACACCCAACTGAAATATCGGTTCCATAGCCTGCATAACTATTGCCCTTTCTGCTAGCAGAAAACAGCCAGGTCTTGCTGTATGAAGTGATAAACTGCTGTACTCATCTCTTCATGTATTTGGCTGATTCAGTTGATTCGTTTTTCAGCCAGCCTCTTTCTCACAGATGTTTTTTCAAATTCATTTTCCAAGCCCCACTCAGTGATGATGCTGTTTACACTACAGATGGAAGACAAAGAAATCCTACATATGCACAGTGCAGAGCGTTTTGCACACAACCCTTGTATTAAATACAAATCTAACTAAGGGGAGCTGCTGTTGCATTAACTCTTTTGCTTATTTCTGTACTAACTGGCTAATACAAACTTTTTAGTATTTTTAACTCACACAAAATCCGATTTGGCACTTGAATGTCATATTTCTGTATTTGCTATTATTTTCCATACAAAATACAATAGAATATGAAGGATGCACAGGATTGCTTATGATAAGATAACCTGCTGAATTGCTGCAATAGGACAACCAGGCGAGATCAAAGAAAAAAATATTTGACAATTGTTACAATCCTTGACATGCATATGAAATAAACTGCATTCATGATCAGAAGTGTTTAACTCACAATAGTATCTACTTGACTCACAATAGTGTCTGCTTGATTCACAATAGTGTCTACTTGACTCACAATAGTGACTACTCGACTCAAAATAGTGTCTGCTTGATTCACAATACTGTCTACTTGACTCACAATAGTGTCTACTTGACTCAAAATTGTGTCTGCTTGATTCACAATAGTGTCTCCTTGGCTCAAAATAGTGTCAACTTGACTCACAATAGTGTCTGACTTGGATACATTTACCATACAGCCTTCTCATTATCATTTGGCTGCCAGAAAATTTACCTTCTAATTTTCCAGCTGATGCTTCTACTTTTACAACACAGTTTTTGTTATATTGACTTAGCCATGTAATTTTAATTTTGAACTGGCTATTTCAAATGTAAATGAGAAGACTGACCATATAAATCTGAGTTTATACACTTGACAAACAAAGAGCACACTAACCTTATACATGGTTTGAGCTTTGCAGCAAGATCACGTGGCAGTTCTTGATTTGGTGGGGTGGAATAATCTCCTATTACCTGGAAAATTGACAGTCAAGTTTTCCTAAGTAAATCAATAAAATACACCAAATAAGGAATAGCTTAAAAGGAATTTTGCAGAATGTTATGTCTCACTTGATCTGCTAATGCAAATACACAGTAAAGTCCCTGGAACATAAAAAACATGTCACTGTGACTACATTTTGCCTGTAATAAGCAGTACCCTCTATTATATCTCTCCATAAGCTGCATATCTGAAGATGTTTATGCTGACATTTATACTAACAGGAGCCCAAATGGGCATTGCTCACATATCTTACATAACTTAACAGTTGCCCATTTAACTAAATAGGCTTGAGCAGTATTGTAAGTACACATCTTACATGTATTTATTTAAGCTATCCCCCAAACTATGTATCATGTTAATTTTACTTATTTGACTATATTCTGATAAAAATACTTTTCAAAGATAAATGTATAATGTTGTTGTTGTTGTTGTGGGGCTTAACGCCATTTTTCAGCACACGATAGGCTATACATGGCAGCCAGTATTAATGGTGGAGGAAGAAACCCGGAAATCTGCGGAAAGAACCACCGACCCACGAGAAGCTACTGGCAAGCTTTCTCACATATTCACATTGGCCGAATCTTAGACTCGAACCAACGCAGACAGAGGTGAGATGGCAGTGATCCGTAACGGACAGCGCTTTAGACCACTCGGCCACTCGGGGCCCCGATAAATGTATAACTAAAATGCACAATCCTTTTGCTTATAATCAAAATCAAATCATAAACCAGATAAAAATTATGGCTTCAAAAAGCTCAGCCAATCAGAAGCTCGAACACCTCATTAAGTATGCACTAGCCCTGCTTACTTTCAAAACTGCCCAAGATCTTGATGATATAAACCCATATACCAAATCTGATCAAATCAAATCAGGATTATGGCTTCCAGAGTGATAATAAGCTATGACAACCTCATGTAAGCTCACACAATAAATATGCAGTCCAAAATCTTAATGATAAGAAACATATTCCAAATATGATCAAAATTATATCACTAACATGGTTTCTGAAGCAGTAACAAGATCCACCAATCTGACACAAGGTTACATCATTAATATAAGCTGATCTCAATAATTCTCAAACCCATCCAAGATCTTGATAATACAAGTCAACATTTCAAGTTTGATCAAAATCTGATCAGAAATATGGCAGCCTGAGTGGTAATAAGTTCAGTCAATCAGATTTAAGATTAAATTATCAATATGTATTGATTTCACTCATCATCAAACCTATTCAGAATCTTGATGATTTAAACCAATTTCAAGTCTGACCTGAATCGGACCAGAAACATGGTTTACACAGTGTTAACAACCTCAGCCATTAAGATGCAAAAAATTAACTTATTAATATACATGTATCTTGCTCATTATCAAACTCTTTCTGAGATCTTGATCATTGAATGCATATATAACAAATTTTATCCAAATCAGATCATAAATCTGGCCACTGGAATGCTAACAAAGTCAGCCAATCTGATGCAAGAGTATCTCTTTAATATGCATGGGTTTTATATGAAAATTCTCCAAAACAAACATGCTCCAATAGCTCTAATGAACAAGATTGATAAATCAAGACGCCATGAAATTATCACAGTGATTGTTATGTACATTTAATTTTTTGTTCCTTAGTTTTAAATTTTTTTTTATCACATGCTATTTTAATACAACACTGTATACTGGACTTAACCTTGTCCAAAACCGAGTTCATTTCTGCTTGAGGTGATTGACTTTTTTATTTTGTGTAAACAAATAAATAACTAAATCATTCTCTCTGTGTATGGACATAATATCAAGATCATTATTAACTGAAGAAGTAAATATGTTTATTAGGGTCCAAGTTTTGGAATTTCCTGAGTGTAATCCAGGCTATGGTTTTGATTTTGTAAACATCAGGATCATTCTAGAAGGTTATTTTACATTAGGTAATGTTAATGTTTTTTTCAGAAATGCTAATTGTGACCTGAGGTCAAGTAGAGAACTATATAATCTTGCAACTGTGAGGACTTGGCCATTCGTGCTTTAACATCTAGCACTTTCAAGTTGTATATTATATCTTATAACCAGCAGTTTTGGGCTGGAATCATTTTGTTCAAATTATTGAATTCAAGTGATTATTTTCTCTGGAAATACAAAAGTGTTCTGATAAAATTCTTGGATAAAGACATTCACTGGAATTTATAATGAATTCAAACCTGGAATTATATCACTGTGATTCAACAAAAGACTGTCGACACATCAACACTCTATAAGCTATAACAGACACGTGATTGCCTTCAGTTTTTGGATTTCTTTGGGACTTTCACTGAATTTTATTCAGGACTTTAATATTATTAGGACTTGTGTCTGTAATTCTTGGATTATTTTGGGATTTAATTCGCAATATGTAAGTTCTTTTTTCTCATTTACACATTGTATTCTAGGGAAATAAATTATCTGTTAAATTTTACAAAGCTTGTTGTCTTTCATTCTTTTCTGTTACTTATATTAAGAGCATAGATTCATAACTGATCTTTTGTCTAAATACTGAAGTTCTCTTTGGTGCATTCATGTATCAATTTACATGATCATAGTGGTGTCCAAGAAGATGGAACTAAATACAAATGTTGGCCAAAGTTTTGACACCAGGAAGGCAGAGTCAGATGGACAGATGAAGAGAAATACATTATCAATCCAAATGCTTGCAATTTGACCACTTACGAACAGCAACCAATGAATGTTGTCATGCTGTAAGACTTTATAACATTTTTAAATCTTATGAAATTCATTTATTTTAGAAAGTATAATGATGGGGGTCTTCTCTAGTAAGGCCACCCCTTTCTGCAGCAAGAAAGTGACCTCATAAGAGGGGTGACCTTTGGATATGAGTAATAATTACAAAGTGTGAATGGTGTAATCAATATTTTAAATACTTAATATTTTCATTTAAGAATCACTTGCATGTTATGCAATCAATATGATAAAACTTAATGTTATTTGAAATAATTACAAATAACCAATCATGGTGCAAGACCACCTTATCAATAAAATCAGAGTACAAACATCTGGTTTGAACTCAATTTCCATCCATTCCATTTTTCCACTGCTTTATAATGTATAACTGAAGAAGCTTATTTAAATCTTTCTGACAACAAATTTCTCAGCAATTATTAAAGGACTCTCCCTCTTTTTGCTTAATTAAATTGTTTTGACTTTTCCTTTTAAACTGAGAATATCTGACATTTTGAATTTTGTACAACATTTTATTACTGTGTTGAATATCTGGAAGTTATTATATGAAATGCTGTGTGTACAAAGGAAGTGGGTAAGTTACATGATTGACTGGTTTTAGTCCAGTACCATTTCAATACATTTCTTAATCTTTCTGAGAAGCCATTGAGGCAAACATTATTTGATTTTATAGTGACTTGATGTCACACTGATGTGAGCTAAACAATTCTGTGCTTCTCGGTAGTTACCTTTTTGTCATCCTGATAATTATCAGTGGTAATAATAGTAAGTAAACTATCAAAGTGACAAAACCTAACAACTAAGGAACACACAGCTGTAAAGAAAATTTGATTATTTACTGTTTTGTATTTATTAAAGTTAGGTACCTTATCAGTATGCTGGAACGAAAGTCAACAGGTTACATTTAGAAATCAACAAATAAACTTAAGATTTCTATATGTAAACCCCATTATGTGGTCAGTTATAAGGGGTAAATTGGGCAATTTTTGCAACTGTTATGTATGTTTAGTTTATATTGTGTGCCTTACCTTTGTCCATGATTGAGGATAGAGTTTTTGTGCATAACTGATTTTTGTCTTGTTTTTTAAGTTATAAACAGATGTTTACTTGGGTTTGAGTTCAGGACAAAGCCTTGATTATGACCTTAGAAGGTTCCAAAAGAGAACTTGTTTACAGTTTAGAGTAATCTTCCATTAAGATTACAGTTTTAAAAAAAAGTTTTACTACATAGGTCATGTGGGAATGTTTAAAAGGTTGAGATCAATAAAAGTATTCATTCCTCCATTAATTTCAGTCTGTAGAAGTATTTACTGGTGTTTTCAGATATAATATGAGAGGAATCATTAAAAATATATTCACTGGAATTACAAAGTGCTCATTAACTTTTGGACTAAAACACTATCTTGGGATTACAGATAACTCACTCAAAGACATTTATGGATTATATCATTGTGATACATCAAGACTATTGGTACAATGGCATAGTCAAGACTATCAGTATCAGCATATCAACACATTCAAGATTGAAATTCATTCAGAACACCACTGTAATTCATGTGGAACACTCTATATTTTTGGACTTGTGACAGAATGTTAAGGTTTATTTGGGACTTAATTCACAACACTGCAAGTTCCTTTTATATTTTCATTTTGCATTCTAGGGAAATAAATTATTTGTTGAATTTTACTAATTTTTAAGGTTTTGCTTTTCTGTTACTAAGTTTAGGATCTTAGAGTCATAACACAATAATATGCCATTCCAGAGGGGTACTTTTGAACTCAAACTTGTCTATGCCATGGGACCATGTGCATATATAGTGGATGGCTGTTGGTAAAGGGGCCATTCAAGAGGGGGAGGCCAATGTACCCTACAATTTCATCTGCTCTCATCCTTAATTGCATTTGGTCATAATTTACCTGTTTAAGAGCTGCTAGTAATGCAATACATCTGGAATTAGATCCATTTATAACACCCTCTGCATACTGTATACCTAACTTTATAATAGCTGGATGGATACCACTATTACAAAATCTGAAAAAGATAAAAGATACTTTTAAATACTTTCTAAAACCTGAAACCAAAACAAAACTACAGGCATAACAGTTCCTTGAGCTTTTCCAAATGTGGAGTACCACTTTGAAAGAAAAACATATCTGAGCAGTCAACTAGCTTCTTGGAATTGAGAAACATTTTCCTACTGAACTTCCATTTCAGGTGAGAATAAAAATATTCAGCATGCCAAGACATTAACCAGCTAGCCAGCAAGAGGATTAAATAATTTTGTTTAGGGCATAGTTAGCAAAAGTAATATTTGTATTAAATGATGTTTCTCTTGATAATATGTGTCCAATCACATCAACATAAAATAAACTCTGCTAACTCTAGGGTCCAGCACTCTCAGAAAAATGTAAAGTTTCTTCTTTCCATATTTATACATCATATAGACAAAGGGAAGAAACTCTTTCCCATTACCTTTCCTTGTTCACTGGCTACCAGTGTAAGTTGAGTGATACATCAGTGAGGATGCCTGCAGTTGCAGGAAGGTCTGGGAGGGTTAAATAGTATTGTGATTGGGTAAGTATTCCTGAAGGAATCAATTTTACTTTTTCTTATGAATATGTTCTATAATCACATTAACTATGGATAAATATAGAAGAGGTTGAAGAAATGCATCAGCATCCAACCACAACTACTGGCATACATTGAAAGCAGATTGTATGAATTCAATATAAGGGTAAACAGCTCATATAATAATACTGAAGCACAAACCAATGGTCACATATCACAAGACAATTTAAGTCACAGCCAGATAATTGCTTTATGAGCCATGGAACCAGCAAATGCATGGTGGTATATTAAACAACATATTTCAAAGAATGAGGGTTACTGATTGGCTGAAAATAATTACTGTCAAAAAATAACATTAGTTTTGGAAGAAGCTGCTGTATGAGTACACTGTAAGCAATAGTAGGCTTGAACATTATACCATTTTAATTTTATTGCTGTATGAATACACTGTATGAAATAGTAGGCTTAAACATTATACCATTTTAATTTTATTGCTGTATGAATACACTGTATGAAATAGTAGGCTTAAACATTATACCATTTTAATTTTATTGCTGTATGAATACACTGTATGAAATAGTAGGCTTGAACATTATACCATTTTAATTTTATTGCTGTCGAAGCACATATACTGCTACATGTAAACAGGGAGATCTCATCAGGCTAAGTTTTGCAAAAAACAAAGGCACACAGCTTAATTTTCATCATATTAAAAGTTTCCTCTTGGATAGAGCATTCATAGGATGTCTTGCTGATCTTACCTGAAAGTACAGTAAAGTATTAACAAAAAGTCAATGGAAATGAATTAGTTGTCTGTGCTCAACAACATTCTGACAAAGAGAAAAGCAACTTTTCCCTTACTGAGGGTAAGAAAAACTTCAGCAAATCCAACAAAAACACTAAACCCATGCCAACCAAAGGTTGTACCAACTGCAAATGGTCTGGTGATTGTCTGGGCCACAGCCATGGAAGGCTCTCTTCCATTAAAGTAGTGCTTGACAGCAGAAATGGATTTGCTTCATCACTTCTTTGAACTTGTCAATGTAGGTGAAAGAGCAGATGATAACTTTTTCATTGCCCACAGATGGCAGATGGGATTTAGCTATGAAACCCAGTTGTGCCAATAGGACCACAGAATTATCCAATCTGAAATGAAGATCCTTTGTCGCCATTGAAAAGGCATGCAGCTCACTCATCCTGCATGCAGAGGCTTGGGTTATCATGAAGCATGTCTTATAAGATAGCAGCTTTAACAAGGCTCTAGCTAAAGGCTCAAACTTGTGTGAGCCAAGTCAGAACCTATGAAAGATTCCACTCGGGAAACAAGGTGAGTGATTTAGAACTATTCAGATTAAAGTTGGTCAGAAATGATTCATCCTTGTCAAGGCCTATATTTGCTCTCACATAATGCATGTCTGTGTCAGAAATCATGAAGCAATACCCCTTGATCATAACAGGAGCAAACTTTTTATTCCCAAAGAACCACAGAACAAAGTCCACTGTGAGATCAAACTATTTATTGACATGATAATGCTGTTTGTGTACCAGTCCCTAAAAACCCATCACATCCTATTATAAGCCTTTAAGAACCTTCTTGCTAAAGAGATTTTTCCCATTACTGAATGTTAGAATTCAATTTTTACACAAGGCTCATCAAACAAAAGTCAAGTATGAAGAAGTCTATCCAAACAGGGATGAAACACTTGTGAATGGGACAGTTTGTGCAGACTGAGATTTTCTTGGTGATGTCTACTGTTTGGTGTATAGGTGTGTATGACATTCATTGAGCAGGCATTTGTGGTCTACTATTTACTCTTAAATGGGAACATACCTTAACTGATTTAAAATTTGAGAAACTGTTTTAGACCACCACATTGCTTGATGCCTGGATATGTATGCCTGATGACAAATATATGCTAGGTACTGTTTACCCTGGACTGAACAACAATGGTAAACAAAGTGCATTGAAGACAAACACTAAGATGACTTAACAGCTGTATTGTTGATGGTTCAATAATAATTAGATTAACAATGATCAGCTTTATAAGAAGCTAATGTCTTTTAAAAATAAGCAAGAAGTAGTTATAAGATTTCTTTCCTTGATGAAAACAATATGTCCTGCCAAATTATTCAATCATACTCATGTTTATTTCAGCACTGAAGCTTTACAGTCCTTTGAGAAACTGATTGATTGATTATAAAAATTTTTAGTCATGACATGACCATACGGTATTCGAATTCATGTTTTAACAAAGCATACTACTTTGAGGTTTCACTGGGTGTGCTATTCTGAAAATGTTTTATATTTCTGACAAATTTAAGATTTGCAAAGATCCATTACAATTAAACATCTATATGATACACAAAAAAATGGGCAATTACCTTTAGGCCTGGAACTTAAGTTCCTGTATCCTCTATCTTTCACTAAGAAAACAAATGCTAGTCTTTCTTAATGTTTTAAACACTTTCAGTACCTGAGGGTTTTCATACCTGTGGGTCAACAGTAATTGGGTATACAACATATTTACAGAGCAATGTGTACTACAATGCAAAAACAGTTTCTAGTGTAATGTGTGCAACACTGCAAAAACAGTTTCTAGTGTAATGTGTACCACACTTCAAAGACATTCCCAATGTAACATGTACCACACTGCAAAATACACTGTTTGCAGTGTAATGTGTACCAAACTGTAAACACAGTTTGCAGTGTGATTTGTCTCATACTGCAAAGACACTGTCTGTAGTGTAATGTGTACCACACTGCAAAGATATCGTTTTGGGTGTAATGTGTACTTTTGCTGCCAAGAAAATGTTTGCAGTGTAATGTGTACCACACTGCAAAGACACTGTTTGCAGTGTAATGTGTACCACACTGCAAAGACATTGTTTCTAGTGTAATGAGTACCACACTGCAAAAACAGTTTCCAGTATAATCTGTACCACACTGCAAAGACATTGTTTCTAGTGTAATGAGTACCACACTACAAAGACAGTTTCCAGTGTAATATGTACCACACTGCAAGGACATTGTTTCTAGTGTAATGTGTACTGCACTGCAAAGACATTCCCAGTGTCATGTGTACCACACTGCAATGACATTATTTGCAGTGTAATGTGTACCACACTGTAAAAACATTGTGTGCAGTGCAGTGTCTCATACTGCAGACATTGTTTGCAGTGTAATGTGTACCACACAGCAAAGACATTGTTTCTAGTGTAATGTGTACCACACTGGAAAGATGTTCCTAGTGTAATGTGTACCACACTGTAAAAACATTGTGTGCAGTGCAGTGTCTCATACTGCAGACACTGTTTGCAGTGTAATGTGTACCACACTGTAAAGACATTGTTTCTAGTGTAATGTGTACCACACTGTAAAGACATTGTTTCTAGTGTAATGTGTACCACGCTGCAAAGATGTTCCTAGTGTAACATGTACCACACTGTAGAAACATTGTCTGCAGTGCAATGTGTCTCATATTGCAAAGACACTGTTAGCAGTGTAGTGTGTACCACACTGCAAAGATACTGTTTTGGGTGTAATCTGTACTTTACTGCCAAGAAAATGTTTGCAGCATAATGTGTACCATACTGCAAAGACACTTTGCAGTGTAATATGTACTCAATTGCAAAGTCACTGTTTGCAGCATAATGTGTACCACACTGCATAGACATTGTACAACCTACAATTATGAAGACTACCATGAGTAATGAAAGTTCAACAGCTCCAACTTTTCAAAACTCTTTGACCATTTTCATTATTTCAGTCACAAACAAACCTATGAAGCCTAAAAAATGTTTACAATCATTTCTCTCTGTCTCTGTCTCTCATAATTATTTTTGTGGGGGACTTTTTCAATCATAATGGATCTTTTAATTCCCTTTTTTAGCTGAGGATGTAGGTCATGTAAATCCATAAGAAAGAAAGGATGATATGCTGCTGGTCATGCATTGTAAACTACTTGGTTGTTAACCTTCACAATTAGAACCTTGTCAAGTAGTGCTTATTTTCGGACAACTGATGTACCAGTCAGGCATATCAGAATACATCTAATAACAATATTTTATGGCTAGAATACATAAAACGTGAAATAATACTCTTTATCAAACTTTCTACTAGTGGCAGATAGGGAATTTTGTCAATGTAGCTCTTAGTACTCAGCTGCAAATTCAGCTACATTATTTTCAACTGCAATATGGGATTTATCCCCCAACTACATATGATGCAAACCCCTCTTAAGCATGCCAAAACTGAACTCAAACTCTTAAACATGCCCAAACTGAACTCAAACTCTTAATCATGTCCAAACTGAACTCAAACTCTTAATCATGACAAAACTGAACTCAAACTCTTAAGCATGCCCAAACTGAACTCAAACTTTTAAGCATGACAAAACTGAACTCAAACTCTTAATCATGCCCAAACTGAATTGAAACTCTTAAGCATGACAAAACTGAATTCAAACTCTTAAGCATGCCTAAACTGAACTCAAACTCTTAATCATGCCCAAACTGAACTCAAACTCTTAAGCATGACAAAACTGAACTCAAACTCTTAATCATGCCCAAACTGAACTCAAACTCTCAAGCATGACAAAACTGAACTCAAACTCTTAAGCATGCCCAAACTGAACTCAAACTCTTAAGCATGACAAAACTGAACTCAAACTCTTAATCATGCCCAAACTGAACTCAAACTCTTAATCATGCCTAAACTGAACTCAAACTCTTAAGCATGCCCAAACTGAACTCAAACTCTTAATCATGCCCAAACTGAATTCAAACTCTTAATCATGCCCAAACTGAACTCAAACTCTTATGCACAAAACTGAACTCAAACTCTTAAGCATGCCCAAACTGAACTCAAACTCTTAATCATGACAAAACTGAACTCAAACTCTTAATCATGCCTAAACTGAACTCAAACTCTTAATCATGCCTAAACTGAACTCAAACTCTTAATCATGCCCAAACTGAACTCAAACTCTTAAGCATGCCTAAACTGAACTAAAACTCTTAATCATGCCCAAACTGAACTCAAACTCTTAATCATGCCCAAACTGAATTTAAACTCTTAATCATGCCTAAACTGAACTCAAACTCTTAATCATGCCCAAACTGAACTCAAACTCTTAAGCATGACAAAACTGAACTCAAACTCTAAAATATGCCCAAACTGAACTCAAACTCTTAATCATGCCCAAACTGAAATCAAACTCTTAAGCATGACAAAACTGAACTCGAACTCTTAATCATGCCCAAACTGAACTCAAACTCTTAATCATGCCCAAACTGAACTCAAACTCTTATGCATGACAAAACTGAACTCAAACTCTTAATCATGCCCAAACTGAACTCAAACTCTTAAGCATGACAAAACTGAACTAAAACTCTTAAGCATGACAAAACTGAACTCAAACTCTTAAACATGCCCAAATAGAACTAAAACTCTTAAACATACCCAAATCAAATTAAAACTCTTAAATATGCCCAAGTTGAACTAAACTCTTAAACATGCCCAAATTGAACTAAAACTCTTAAACATAACCAAATTGAATTAAAACTCTTAAACATGCCCAAATCGAATTAAAACTCTTAAACATGCCCAAATTGAACTAAAACTCTAAACATGCCCAAATCGAATTAACTCTTAAACATGTCCAAATTAAATTAAAAGTCTTAAGTATGCCTAAATTGAACTGAAGTCTTAAACATGCCCAAATTGAACTCAAACATTTAAACATGCCCAAATTGAACTAAAACTCTTAAACAAGCCCAAATTGAACTACAACTCTTAAGCATGACCAAATTGAACTAAAACTCTTAAGCATGCCCAAATTGAACTAAAACTCTTAAACATGCCCAAATTGAACTAAAACTCTTAAGCATGACCAAATTGAACTAAAACTCTTAAACATGCCCAAATTGAACTAAAACTCTTAAACATGCCCAAATTGAACTAAAACTCTTAAACATGCCCAAATTGAACTAAAACTCTTAAGCATGCCCAAATTGAACTAAAACTCTTAAGCATGCCCAAACTGAACTAAAACTCTTAAACATGCCCAAATTGAACTAAAACTCTTAAACATGCCCAAATTGAACTAAAACACTTAAACATGCCCAAACTGAACTAAAAGTCTTAAACATGACCAAATCGAATTAAAACTCTTAAACAAGCCGAAACTGAACTTAAATAAGCTTTTGTGCACAAATGTTTAAATTTTATGGGTTTAAAAAACAAACTTGAAATGAACTGAAATAACTTACAAACAGTCATGCAAATTATTTTGGTTACATCTTGTAATGAAATAGGGATAAATGTCTGCATTGTATTTATACGAATCAACTTACAATATTGATTTAGTCAGTGAGGCTTCTCTCTCATACTGTGGAAGATGGTCAAAAAGTCGCACTTTTCTCTGTGCAGTTGTTCTCATGGGGATTTGCTGTTTCTCAAGTTTCTTTGCAACCCTTTTCTGTGTCTCAGCAACATCTGCCTTCATGTGATCTGGTACTCTTTGTGGTACTTCCTTTTTGACAACTATAGGAAAGGCATTATTGTAAACAGTGACTGCAGGAAAACAGTAGCAAATAATCAAAATCATCAGTAGTAGAAATATTTTCAAAAAGGATGATTGCCCATTAAAAAAATCAGACTGAAAATTCTACCAAGCAAAAAGATCCAGTGTCTGATTATAACTAATTATACCAATTAACAAAATTATTATTCCTGTGTATACTCGAGTAGTATCAAAATGGGGCTTGTGGCCAGTATTACTGCTGGACTAGCTAATGTTACCTCTCCTCCACATGCAAGTGTATGCAGTGTGGGGTTCAAAAAAGTAATTCTAATGTTAGAATGAATGATTTGCATAGTAAAATCACTTGGTGTAAATGAAGTAGCTAATTACTAAATCTTCTGGAAATGTAAATGGTGACACCACCAACAGTGACAAAAGCACTGCCACTGCTGGACAATTTTGTCTTTGTATATGCTGCCAACACTGGTGTCAATGTGGATACTCTTTACAAACACCACCAATACTGCAGCTAGTGTAAGTGATTTTACCCTTCAGAAACGTAAATGATTTTGCAAAGTCTGCTAGCATAAACTCCCCACAGATGCTCCCAAGCAAAGTTACCACTAGGTACCCCAGTTAGCCCAATATACTATTACAGCTAGCAGCAATAAACACCAGCAAAAATTTACTTAATTTTCACTATATGTAAATCAGATACCTGTTTTTGATCACTAGTGAGCAATTCCATAACTGTGCATCAAGTCACAGATGGTTTTCCATTTTCACCAATACATTCTTGAACTCTGCCATGGTAATGGTTTTATCTTTATTAATTAAAACTAAAACTCTTAAACATAATTCAATTACAGTGAACAGTTTACTAATTGTATTGAGACTGCTTTGTGGTGCCGTGAAAAATTCTCAATAGACATGTTTGTGAATGCAGCTGTTGTGAGATTTTACCAGCACCACCAGCCAAATCAGTTGCTATTGAAATTGCCTTGACAGCAAATCCAACCTTTGTACCTCTGATAGTTGCTGTGGTCACAATTCCAACCATACCAAGTCCAAAAGTTGCTGAAGATACGAGGTCACAAATCATGCCTATCATAGTTCTTCTGTTATTAGTATGACCATAAAATATAATTGTTTGACAGGCTAGCCTTCTTCAGGAGTATCCTGCACATGCTCTTTTAACCAATTACCCTTTTTACTTCTACGACTGCTATACAAGCATACAAATATGTACCTGGGCAATATGAAGTCTCAGAGGGTTGTTCATTCTGCAGACACTGTACAACATTCACTTACAAACATATCAACTATGCCACTGACATGTGTCAGAAACAATTGTTCCCATTTTCATCTAAGAACTTTTCCATGGATAAGCACATACTTGCTGAATAATAGATTTTTCTCTTCTTGGCTGAGTAAATTATGGTGCAACATAATCAATGGGGAATGTTAACTGGGGTGGGTTTTTTCCGTAAATTCCACTTCTTTGTTGAGTGCTTTTATACCTGGCTGTGCTGTCAGTGACTGGGTATTTCTACATGCTTAATGCAGTGATTTCAAGTTAGCTTAGAGCTAACACTGGTACATATGGGTGAGGGTGGACCCAACTGTCAATTTCTAATTGACCTTAACAAGATTATATTTTAGTGTATATGAGGGTTTGTTAATACCACTGTAACATAGATATTCATCAAAAAGTGGAACAAAATTACTATCAATGTTGAACACTCACGTGGCCTAGGTGGTTGGAGCATCCACCTCAGATGTGGGAGGTAGTAGGTTTGAAGCCTAGCCAATTCATACCAAAGACTTATAAAAATTGTACTGGCAGCTGTCTCACCAGGCACTCAGCATTAAGAGGTTAGTGTTAGGACTGGTCAGTCTGGTGTAAGGATATTGTGACTGGGTGGGACATGATGCTACATGTCTGCAGCATGATGCCCCAGTGCTAGACATAACTATAAATTCCCACACTGCAGATATGACTGAAATTTTTTTAAAGCTACGTTAAAAATCCAAATCACATATCACACACACTATATCAGTGTTATAATCTACCATCCACTGGCCCAACACTGCATTGTCAATTCAGCAATATCACCCATGACCCTGTTCAGAATTCATCACTTAACTACAATAATAAATCTTAAACACCTAAGATGGTTAAACTATGAACTGTATTTCATCCATAGCTATTAATGATAATGATTTCAGATAAATTAAATATTTTGGAAGATCACTGTTGAGTTCAATTATAAAGTATTATTTGTACACCAGGCTGATTGTTTATCAATGCTGACAATTGACTCCATCCACTGCAATAACCAGATACAATGAATAAATACGATCCAGACTCGGATGGTGTTAGATGTGTTTCTGATTTATCCAAATAAGACTTGTCAGTTACAATTGGATTAATCACAACCTTATCTCCAGCTACATCATCATGTAATATATGAATACCCTAAATAGGTAAAGCAGTCATTACTCTGGCAATCACTGGTTCTGATAACAAATTTAAACAGTGTTGAAGAAAATTAACAATGCCATACTCTACTCCCTGAATAAGAACACTTACACTAGAAGAAGACTTCTCAGACAAAGGCAAAGTACCTGATAACAAAAATCTCTGAGAAGCTCCTGTGCCCCTTAATATTTTACCTGAGATAGGCTTAGCAGAATCACCAATAAGTGATACAGAACCTTTCAACATGAATGGTTCATAGTTCTCCATAATGAAATCAGACTGTAGTCTGTTTGACTCAACCAGTGTAGTGCTTTCAATTAAAGATCATGACCATGACCTCTCTGAAATAAGAGCATCTGGAATAGCTCTGTCTTGATTCTGCTGCTTATTGTTCAATTTGTAGCAATCAGAAACTATATGTCTTTTCTTCTTACAATAAGTGCACATTGGTAGAGATAATGATTTCTGATCAGTATTATCAGAAGTTTGATTCCTAAAAGTTGTGCCACATTAAGACTTGGAAGTACCTGGAAGACAGATGATTTTTTACCAAAAACCTGCACAGAAGACTTTATTGACAAATGAAACTTTGTGAGTCAGGGAATAATCATCAGCTGTATGAGTAACAGTTTCCAAAGTTTTACCATTTGCTCATCAAGATAGGTTTTGACATCACAATGGATGCAATTCTTGAACTCTTCAATTAATATGAGCTGCCTGTGGTTATTGTAAACTTGATCAACCTTCTTGGGTGAGTACTACCTGTCAAATAGTTGTTCTTTCTCCCATGCTAATTTGAACTTGTTTGTTTAGATAGTTTTCTACAATTCATAAACTTCTGTCTATATGCTTCAGGTGCCAACTCATAACTCTTCAGATTTAGTCCTTAACCACATCATAATCAGCACTGTTGCACTGACAGTGAAATAAGATATCACTATCACAAGCTCCAATAATAAGTGCACCTTGTAATAACAAAGTCCAGTGCTTTCTTGGCCAGTAAAAGTTTTCAGCAATCTTATCAAGGTGAAGAAAATATTTACCAACTTCTTTTTCCAGAAAAGGGGGTAGAAACTTGATATTTCTGATAACATGAAAATCTGAACTTGTGTGAAGGGGGGGGGGGGCCATGCTCTACTTGCCAGTTCAAATTCTTTTAAATCTATATTGCATTATCCTTTCTTCCCTCTCTCTCTCTCTCTCTCTGCATTTGCATTTCCCTCTCTTCTTTTTCTCCTTGCAATTGCATTTCCCTCTCTTCTTTATCTCTGCCTATCCCCTTCCTCTCTCTCTATTTGTATTTTTCTGTTTTCTTTTTCTCTCTGCCTTTGTATCTCTCCTCTCTTCTCTCTCTCTGCATTTGTATTTCTATTATGTCTTTCTGAATTTGCATTTCTATACCAGTAATTTCTTTCTGAAGCTGAAGCTTACTTAATTCTAATTCTATCTGGTTTTTTTAACTGTAATTCTTTTAGCTTCCTATCAAAAACAGAAACAGATTTACTAATCAAACATAAAGCACTTTTATCCCAAAAAGTTTCAACCAAATAAGGACCAAAATATTCTGAATTTTCTGTTTTGACAAAGATGCTTTTACTTCTGAAATAGCATAATGCCTGATAATCTCAAGCAACTTAGCCTTTGTCAAAGACTCTAACCCTTCCTGGGTAGGATTTGAAACAAAGTTCATTACCTTAGATAACATTGTGAATACTTTTTGGATTCATTAAAGATTTTTCAAATATGCACAATTAAAATCTTTACCTGGGACAACAAAAATTCCAAAACAAAGTCAATTTAAATTTTGAAAGCAATTTTCATTTCTCAGAAAAGTTTGAAGAAATTTGTTTTCTGAAGAAGCCCCCAATTTCTGTTATGACTAAGGTCTTATACTAAAAAAAGCAAAACTATAAGTTAGTAAAATAATTTATTTCCCAAGAATACAAAGTGAAAATTTAAAAGAAACTTACAGCATTGTGAATTAAATCCCAAATAATCCTAAAAGTTCTATCATCAATCCAAAAGTATAGTCTTCCAAATTAAGTCCAGTGGTGTTCTGAATGAATTCCAATCTTGAATGTCCTGATGTCCCAACACTCTTGAAAGTGCTGATGTATCAATGGCCTTGATTAATCACAATGATATAAACCAGAATGCCTTGAATGAATTCACAATAATCCCTAAGTAACATTTTAGTTTAAAATGTCAATGAGCACCTTGTAATTTCAGTGAATAATAAATGATTCCTCTCAAAATATAACTGAACATAACAGTAAATGATTCCACATACTGAACTTAAAATAGGAATGAATAATGTTGTTTAAATCAACCCTGTATAAAAACCAAAGACTCAATAAAATAACCATGATGTGGGTCAGAAGTTCACTTCCAGAACATTCTCAAGTTTGTAAATATGGCCACACCTTGAACTCAAATGTCAGTAAAGGACTTATTTATAACTCATAAACATGTACAAAAAAAAGTCAGGTACACTCTACATCTCTATCCTCAATCAAGGACAAAGGTCAAGCACACAAAACAAACTAAATAAATATAACTTACAACAGCCATCCAAGATGCAGTTCCATTAGCCTCTAATACAGCTGCTTTTGCAACTGCAGGAGCTGCAGCTGCCAATAATTCTGGAATGGCCACAAGGAACAGAAATATTCCACTGGTATTTTGCATTTGCATCATCTCTGACATGGATAACTTCAATGTCACCAAGGTGTTCTTTTCTTTGGCCACATTTAGCTGATTAAGCTGTGTCTGGGTTAACACAAGGAGTCATTTCCAATTAACTGTGTAGGAGAAAGTCTTAATGTCACCTGCAATCATTTTATTTGGCTCTTATTATTATAAGCTGCTTTAGGCCAAGGCCAACCTTAACTTTGTGACATGACATTATTTCTAATCATGCTGTTCAACAACAACAACTACAACAATTTCAGGTTTTATACAGGTGTGTCAATGACCCTCATCTGACTACCTGTGCCCTACAGAGTGAATTACAGCAATTTATCCAAGGATGGGAGAATGGTGGAAGGATTGCCAGTGGGGACCCAAGTTACACATGCATTAAAGTGCATATCAACCACCAAATCTAAGGGTCCAAGTGTTCCAACAAAAATAAATTGGGTACAACACGGTGAAATCATGCTGGGAAATCTGCAGATCTGTGTCAACAGTTTTTGGTCTCAGTCCATCAATGACAACAGGGTTCCTGATCAGCATTCAAACACCAAGAAACCTAAGACAATCTTAACCCGTCAAACAACATTTTACTGATGAGCAATCTGCCACACACCTGAGCCACCTCTTGAAAAACCACAAATGTGTCTTGGTGTGCCAAGTAGGTAGTTATTTACCATGGAAACTGCTGAGCACTACTTTCATACAAGTCTGAACTGAGTATGAGAAATGATAGTGGCTGATGTGCCTCCAGAACTCGAAAATGACAACAAACATCTTTCTGCAGCCAATGAAGGGATTATCACTGGCATCCACAATGTTAATTTCAACTAAATAAGTTTACCATTTGCTGTGTCATGCCAAACTGCATCATTATCCATGTGTTTTGGGTATAATGTAAGTCTGTGTTAGGCTTCCAAAACAGACCAGCAAAAGTCTGCAAAACCCCAACATATATCTGAGAGGAATCTTAAACAAAAAATGATAATGAGGCTCCATGAGGTATGAAGTTGTCCTTGATACTGTTGAAATCCAATGCTATAATTCTGGCTGTATCCAATTACAGCAGGTATTTGCATATCTCCTGACACATTTTTGACATTTCCAGTGGCATACTTTGCATGTCTCCCTGAAGGATTCATCCTCATGAAACATCAAAAATGTGCCAGCAGATCTTGCATATCCCTACAAGTTCAATAATAGTTGTCAATGTTACTCAGTTTCCTTTTCTCCGTGTGCTGCTAACCACAGTTAACAAATCCAACATTAGCATTGTCAAGGTAATCAGCATCATTGGTTGCATAAGTTTTCCACTGATTTCTAAGAAGGCCTCACATGGAACAAAATACCAAGATGTAACATGTACTTGTAAGTCTATTTGACCTCTTTGATCAGCATCTTTCAGTGGGTATGAGTAATAATGAAAATCTTTTTTGCTTCAGTCTATAATTACAGGTATGTCCATGTCAAAAATGACATCAGGTACTTCACTGACTGTTGCCATTTTTTGTTTCATCAAATACTTCTTTGCTGTGTCCATAACTTTAATCCACTTTCCAGTGCTGTGTTTGCAACCACAGAATCAGTTAGACATTGTTGAGCAGCTTCAATAATGATTTTACTGACCAGAACTGGCATTGTTGATATGGATGGAAGTGTAATTTGTTTTGGTTGTGCTTGAGCCAATAATCACTGTAGTTGATCCTGTACTGTTTGGAACTGCTCAAAATCCCCAATTTTCAAAAGATCCACAGCAGTGCAACTTGTTTAGTGATTGATACAGCATGTGAAGACAAGGATGCAAGCACCTTTGGTGTGCCAGTGAACAATCCCCAGACAACATCACCAGGGCTACTTTCTTTGCCACATAAATGGGTGTTCTTATGTTGACAACATGCAGGAGAATTACACATCTACATAAGACTGTCATTATTTTCAATCAGGTTGAAGTCTAATGTACAGTTTAATCATTAAGGTCTTCCTTCAGATATCCAATTAGTGCCCTTCCTGGTTCACATAAGTAAAATGAAGTCATGCAAAAAAAGCCATTTGGTGTGGAAAGATACACAGGCACAATGGGAATAATTGACAGCAGATCACCCGGTTCCACAGTTTGTAAAAATCCAAACAATATGTAACCCTGTGCAACTAATGTTTGTTGAAGCTCTGCTTTTGTAATGGTTAAATTTATTTAAATCACTAAATCCTGATATAGTCTGGTGCAATATAGTATCCAGACCCTCCAGGTCCCACAGGCAGAATTAGTTGGTTTGAGGAAATCTCTCTAATCTGTTCAGGCCAACTGAAAATTTTCCTTAGCAATGACTGTGCGATATTAAATTTGTACTGTGCAGATTTTATTGAAACAACCAAGCTGAGTGTGGACTCATCTTCACATATGAAAATGGTGGAGTCTTTGTCAGTCATTAACAAAATCCTCCATCAGATCTCATCACTGATTGATTCCATATCATACATGCCCAGGTGAAGTTCAACTTGCCAGGCTGCACCATCATCCTCGAAAAACACAAATAAGATTTTTGCAGGAAGACCCATGAATGGTCATGATTGAATATTAGGCCAACTGTAATACACATGCAACATTGCTAGTGTGAAACTGAGTGTGTGGGATTCCTCCATGGCAACCGTGGTAGAAAAAGTCAGACATTCTGGTTTCATTGGTAAGATCGTGATCTTTAAGGTAATGATTGGGAGTGTATTTACAATGACAAACTGCATCATGACAAAGATTTCATATAGGTGTTTAAAAGCTAGGCACCTCAGAATTCATCATTGGTGTCATAATATACATCACTGATGTCTTTAATGAGTTAATGCATTAATACACAAAACATCATCAGGTCCATGGGGTTGTTGTTACACAACCACTGAAAAATCAATGCGCCTCTGTGGCGACTTCTGGAGCACTGTTGTCTGAGTGAACTAATCCTACTAGTGTTTACAACCAATCCATGAATTCATTTATCTGTTGTTGGTCCACGACCATGCATTTACAGGTCTTGAACTCTTTTGTGGCCTTTGGTTGTCATGGAACCTTTAGTGTTAGTGAACTAATCCTACTAGTGTTTTCAACCAATCCATGAATTCATTTATCTGTTGTTGGTCCACAACCATGCATTTACAGGTCTTGAACTCTTTTGTGGCCTTTGGTTGTCATGGAACCTTTAGTGCTCTATGTTTGTATCCACAGCCACTGAGACTGTTTCCACATTTAGGTGGTTCATCCTCTTGTGAGAGTAATATTCTTCTTCCACAGAAGGTTTATCTTCTGCAGTAGGCATGTCCTCCTTGAGAAGCTCTGGATAATTTGTCCCATAAACTCCTTTCAAGATGTTATAATGTTTACAGAGAAAATAATTCCAGTATGGTTTTAATCTTGCTCAAGATCTTTATATATTTTAATAGTTTTATCAAATTCTTCCAACATCTTTCCATTTTTACTATTTATCTTAAAACTTCCATCCACAAGTTTCTCTTAAACTTCCTGTTGTAGTTCTGCTTTTTATGTTTCTGTTAGTTGTACTGAAACAATGGCTGATTCGACCATGTTGTCTTTCTATTCCCATCATCACAACTGTGGTGCTCACATCTCTCTTCTCTTGTTCCATGGTTTCCGCAGTCTTGGCTGCAATTGTTTTGTAGGTTTGATCAGTGGTGCAAATATCTGTTCAAAGCCAGCTGCAAGGTCATCATGTGCAGTCTGTTGTAACTGCAACATATCTGTGAAGTGTTTGTGATCACACGTGTACTTGCAGAGAAGTTCTAGTTCACTGCATACAGCTTTGCTGCATCAGTCAAGTCTCTACTGTAGCATTGCTGGGAGATTGTCATTGTATATGTTTATCATTGTTGTTAAATTGTTTTGTCAGATATTTATGTGAGACATGTTCATGTTCAAACCCACAACATAACTTCTGCTGGATGCTCAAGTCAAGTAAATAGTAAGGAAACAATACAGGTCCTGAGTAACCCACACAAACAATACAGGTCCTGAGTAACCCACACAAACAATACAGGTCCTGAGTAACCCACACAAACAATACAGGTCCTGAGTAACCCACACAAACAATCCAAAATTCATCCCTCAAGTCACTGGCAGCACACCAGGTCCAATGACTGTTTGCAAGACCATGTTTGTCAATGCCATGAAATATCATTAATATGTTGGAGATGTCTCAGACCACATTAGGTACATATGTGCATCACTGTGTTACACAGATCACATCAATGTTTTTGTGTTGGCCTCAGGAAAATATTTTATGGTTTTCTTGGTGTTCAAACATTACATCATTGTACACAACAAGGTTATCTGCACTTTCATCAAGGATGTCAAAAGCAGAGTCTTCATCAACCGTGTAAACAAAATCAATGGAGGATAATGAAGACTTCTTTGATGATGCAAGCGTTTCCATAAACTCACTGAGTACACCATAATATAGTTGAATGTCAGCAATGGTGCAACCATAGACAACTGATCTCACATTAATCATATCATGATCAGATTAAACAACAGTAGGGTTTTCACAGACCTGGCCAGGCCAATAATCAACATGCAAATGGAGTTTGGAAACAATTTACCATGCTTGGGTTGTCTGGGCTATGCTTGTTCAGACGACTGTAAAGTCAGTTTTTCTCTTTTGTAATGGCATGTTGAATATCACTTAATGTATAACTCAATCATGCCTTCATCCTGTGTGTGATGCTGCATAAAAACTTCTACAGCAAATCCAATACAAAATGATCGAACCACAATCACTGGCACTTGTGCCCAATGTGAAGCAGAGATGTTCATGAAAGCCTCTGGCCATATATGTGGGTCCAAATAAAAGTTGCTGGAGGTGATACGGCTGCCACATTAACAAAGCTACCCAGAACACCATGGAGTAAATACCCTGGTTAAAAGTACATCCCTGGATACAATTATTGTTGACTCGAAACATGGCTGCATATATGCCTGGATTCTGCCAATCTAACAAAGCATGGAAAAGAACATGTAAACCGCATTGATGCTGCATGTTACCAACATGACAAAGCATAAGTAATATCCTTAGATCTCATCCATAACTTGGTTGTGATCAGTCTTACACTCAGAGAAAGAATTGCCAGACAGATCATCAAAGTTGGTATGGAGGCTACCATTCTCTTGGTAGTAGACAAATTCCATTCATAGGGCAGAAAAATGTAACATAATAAACACGGATCAGAAAAGTGTCCCAGCTTCCAAGCACTTTGTTCACATTATACTACATTTCACACAGGTATTGAAAGGGTGAAGCTGCTGTAGAAAAGTTAACGAGCACAATGAAAGTTATATCACAGGTCACTCGAATACTATTAGTCAAACAAACATTGTGGCAGAGTTACCTACCTGTAACAAGGAATATTTCCTGGGATGATTTGATGTGAAAACACCCGAAGTTCATCATGCAGGACTTTTGTTTTTTTCTACATGATTATGTGGATGCACATACAAGTATGTGCTAACTACTATTGATATTGCAAATAGATAAAGGAAGCAGAGCCGTTGATGTCCAAAGATTCAGTGAGTGTTGCATTTAAACAATCTATACATACTATCCGTTAACATGGCAGGTGGGCCTAGACAAATAATTTCTCTGAGCCATTGCTGTATTGTTGGCAGAACATAAGGTGCTGGTTTGTGTTAGACATGTTAATACACATCATGATCAGACTACTGTTGAACAACTTAACTTAATACTTTTGAATGATTTTCTTGCATATCAGAGCACATTGCCAAAGTGCTTGATCACACGAGTTGGTGACACAGCTTCAGTGAGTTAAAGCAGCACTGAACAATAAAAACCACATGCATGAATGGATTGAAACCCACTGAGGCAACTTGACAGAAACTGCCAATAAAACAGTTTTACAACCATGTGTTGAACTCACTCAGAAATAATTTGATTCGTTATCTGTATGCACCACTGGAGTTAGAAGGCAGGTAACATCATGCTACTTGACCCAGTAGGCCTATTGACAAATTTACAATCTTGGACAAGACTGACTTTCCAGGGCAACCAACATGTTATCAAAATGCATTACTCAAGAAGCTTTATGAATCTTGGTATAATATTTCTTCTTCTTCCAATAATGTGCTGGGTTCCTCTGGAACATACTTGCACATGATGTGAACTATGTACATGTGTGGGAGGTCCAAGTGCAGCTAAAATCAGGTTAAAATATCCCTGGTCTGGAGCTAAGCAGTCTCTGTGCCAAACCCTGCCTCGAAAGCATCACTGGAATTGGCGTTGACTAGGTTGGATGGTAGGGAGTACAGGCAGATTCCTGATGGAAAGAAGGAGTTCTTGTACGTGTTGACTCTGGTGAAGAAGATGAGAAATCTACATGAATGTCCTCTAATGTATGCTCCTGTCTGGTGGAGATATGGAGCTGCTGGAATGTCAACTAGCTGGTGTACAATCCAGTACAACATAACAGCTTTTGCTTGATGTCATCAGACTTGAAGCTCTTCCCTCCCAAATGTTGGATCATGGTGGAGACACTAATGGTTCCTTGATAATCACCAATAGTAAATTGTGCCACCCATCATTATACTGCTTCAAGTTTGGCAATGTTTGATTTGTAAGATGGGTCCCAAACAGTCCATGCATACTCCAACTATGGATGTACAAAGGATTTGTAGCACATTGATTTTACTTGTTCGGGGCATGTAGACAGATTTCTATGATGGAATGCTATGGTGTTGCATGCCTTCTTTGTAACAGAGTCAATGTGGCTGTTCCATGATGTGGTACTATCGATGGTGACTCCCAAATATTTAGTCTTGGATGTCAGCATCAGTTTTTGACCATGGATGGAATATATGGCTGGGATGATCCATCCCTTATTGGTGATTGGACGACCTTGAATTTATCAGGACTGATCTCCATTTGCCAGTCCTTTTTCCATTGTTGTAGATGGTCTAGATCTGCTTGTAACAGTTCTGTATCCTGGTTTGAGTCGATTATTCTGTACAGCAAGATGTCATCGGCTAACTTGGGAACTGACTCTCAATGGCAAGTCATTGATGTAGATCAAGAACAGCGGAGGACCCATGACCATTCCTTGGGGAATGCCTAAAGTGATGATGGCTGATGAAGATGACTTTCCTTCGAGCACAACCTGTTGGTTTCACATAATCTCTTCTTTCTGAAGCCGTGTTGTCTTTCTTACAGAACATTGTTATTTTCAAAGAACTTCATCAAATGCCTATGGATGATGTGCTCCATGACTTTGCAGCAAACTGGCCTGTAGTTGGAGGCTTTGCTTTTGTCACCTTTCTTGAACAATTGAGTGACGAATGCACCTCTCCAGTCATCTGGAGTCTGGCCCTGCTCTAATGAGGCTTGGAATAGGAAAGTAAGGGCTGGAGATATTGAAGTACGATCACATTCAAGAATTTTGATGAAATTTGGTCAGGACCAGTCGCTTAATGTGGGTTAGGGTCTTGGAGAAGCTTAAAGAGTACCCTTTTTTCATGAATCTGGATGGGTGGGGCAGTCAAGAGTGTTGCTAGTACCAAGAACAGGCATGTGTGTTGTCTTCAATAGTAAAGACTGATGAGAACTGGGCATTCAGGATTTCTGATTTGTCAGATACACTGGAATGGATTGTGTCAGATGGGAAACTCTGGAACCATCACATTTCTTACTTTTCATGAAAGAGTATAATTTCTTGCTGGTACTTGTGTCACTGACATTACATACTCATTGTAAGCATTCTGGCAGCTCAGTGCTGAGTATGTTTTTGCTTATACTGGTATCTATCCCAGACCTTTTTATGGTTTGTCTCTCTTGCTCTGATATGTGCCCTTCTCTTCCTCAGAATTGATACAAAATGATACTTACCATACGCAAGTTATTTTAGTCTTCAGCAGTCATGAATAATTATTATTAGTTTGCTTTATTATTCTTTAAAATTAGAATTCATCTGAAACAGCATCTGCAGTCACAGTCACACTCATTTTTATTAGTAAAAAACAAAACAAAACTATTCAGAATACTCGCTCACCATCTATAAATTAACACAAAGTGACATGGTTTGTAATCTGCCCCCACCCCCATTCCATGCTAATTATCTTAATTCAGCAACATGTTCAGCATATACTATACATACCAAAAATGTTCCATGTGTATAATGAAGTACTTTACTAATCATTTAATAACCAATTTTAAGTGAAGTTTCTGCACTGAATTATATCATGTCTACTTGGGTTGATTTGAAAGCTACACTACCTGTGTGTTGCACGGCAAAGTATGTTACAATGAATTCTCATTGGTGGTAATTGCTTGTTCCGGTCCAGGTTAAACAATAACCACTAATCAGAAATTAGTGTAGCTTATTCCCTGCATGACAAACAGGAAGTACTGGCAAAGCAACGGAAACTTTGCACAAGAGTCATTAATTGATATGGAAAGTATTTTAAACAGAGATTCCATCAGGGTGTTCAACTGCATGAATTGTGCAAAATTTGTATGAATTCGCAAACTTGGAGAACACTGATGCGCAAGATGTCCAGCAAATTAGCTGAAAGCCCTGCATATGAAAATGTGCTTGGCAAAGTATACAATTTTTGTTTAGGATAACTGTTCTTGTTGCGACATCTGTTTTTCGGGTAGGCAACTGTTTACACATCTGGGTTCTTCAAGCATGACATGAATGGTTGTTAAACTAAATTTGATTGGCACATGGTGCACAGGAATAAGCATTATTATGGTGTAGTTTGAACCTTCCATGAAGGAAGTTTTACAAATGCTTGTTTAAAATGTGTGTAGAAAACCCAAAGTGTCGGATTCCCAGCGCGGTTCATTACGATTTCATTCAGCAGATACTGGCTGATGGTAGCGATAATGACACTAATTTTTAAAGTTATGAAGTATATCGGATTATTGGAGCTGAGCAAGTGTTAATGGAGATACCAGTGAGTGATTTTGAACCTGAAAATGGTCTTAAATACAAGTCAGATATACATGTTCGATGGACAAAAATAAACTGCATGATGGACATTCTCTCTTTCAATGGCATTTTGAAATTAAATGTAGAAAGGGCAGAATGCTGAGCCTAACTAAAACACAAACAATTTAAAAGTATAATGCAATTTTCATTTTTTTATCAATCAATTTAGCCCTGCGAATCATATGCCATAAAACCTCTTGTTTATATCAGGGTTAAAATAAACTAAATAAATAAGGGTAAAAAAATGAAATTAAGAAGTAAAGATATTTATCTGAATACCTCTGCACAAGTAGACTATGGCATTGATGGAATAAATACCCTTATACAGCATTATGGAAGAGATAAGAAATCTGGCACAGTAGTCAGTAAACCACTGATTCAACAAAATTTATGTTAGTGAAAAACTCTACTTTGGAGCAGATCTATGCAAAAGATATATCTGTGAGTTCTGAAAAACTGTACATAACAGTCGTAAAGATTAGTTTCCCAACATATTCAAGCTGACAAAGATAGCTATCTTTAAGCCCCTTCAGAAGGAAGCACAGAACAATATTCATACACAGATAAGGAACACAGTATGCTCAGAAACAATAAACAGATTACCGGTAATTCTTATACAACTAGAGGTGACATCTTTTAAAGATGCTGATCTCAGTAGAGCTCTGAGAAAGTGGAGCAGGAAGAAATAGAGAGAGACAGATATTGAAGTGTTTGGTAAATGGTAAATATTGAATTATGACCGTTTCTCCCCCCCAACTCCTTTTTTCCCACTCCCCCTTATTTCTTTGACAAGGCGGGAGAATCAGTTCAGTTGGGCTTTAAATCTTTGACGCTTAAAGGTGTCTTGTTGTGACCAGTTTGAGTTGAATTTTTATTTTATGGAATTATTGATTCTTTCCCTGGAAAACACTAGTGTTCATAAATTCTTGGACAAGGAAATTTATTGAAATTTATTCAGAAATTCTAAACTGGAATATTATTTTCTGAGATTCAACAAGGAACTGTTGACACGGCAACATTTTGAAGGTCATGACATGTCATCGCCCTCCATTTTGATTTTTAATCGGGACTCGAACAAAGATTCATTTACAACTTTTTCATTGATAGGACTTCTATTTTTTAATTCTTGGATTAATTTTGGATTTGATTCATAAACCATAAGTCCTTTTTCTCATTTTTACCTTGTTTTTCTACGGAAATAAATTATTTGTTAAATTTTACAAAGCTTGTTGTCTTCACTCTTTTCTTGTTACTTTTGTATGAGCCTAGACACGTAACAGCATCGTCTGAACAGAGTTTGAGAGATAAATTTAAAATACAAAGTTTGTGAACTTTATGTTCACAATACAGGTCACAATAACCCAATTTAATGATGAAGGTGTAGTATTCATTCAGGTGCATCTCCCCACCAAGTTTCATAATTCCAAGTAAAACAGTATTTAGACAGTGTGCAAAACACCTGAGCTAAACAAAAGAACTTATCTATGAATGTACAACTATTGTACATGTATGGACAAAGTCTGCCCCATGATCACATCCCTGTGAAGGAGGCACTATGAAACCCACTCCAACCTGTTGCCTAAGGAAAGAAAAATGGCTGACATTTAGTGAGCGTGTACATGTGTTATATGATATTGTGTAGACACTGACACAAATGCTAAGCGCAGTACAGTAGTTTATCTATATTTCACAGAGGCAAGCTAAACATAATAACCACACCTGCCTCCATATTACAGGTGTCTCCATAAGTTATCTGGTGTGCTAAAACAAGGAAGCAGTGACCAAGCAAGGTCAAATGAGCATGAAAAGTAGGTCACTTTGACCACTTTCTACTTGTTATGAGCACCACCCTTAATGATGAATTCCATAAAATTCCATAACTGTACATACTGTACAATTACTTCAGAAATTTATTTAAATGCAAAAAGCTAACAATGATGCCTGTAATAACAAAAATGACAATGCTGTTCGAAAAATGATTTATACATTACCTGTGCTTCACAGGTGAGACAACAAAGTACTGAGTTAACTCTTTACCTTCTGCAAGTACTTTCTGCCCGGTCTACCAAGCCTGATAAGCAGCCTGCCTTCTTGCTGCTGTTTGTAGGCTGAACCCTAGAGCATCATAATGGCTGCCTGAGTGACAGCTTCTTGAGTTATGCACATGCTGTCTACATTTTCTATATCAATCTTATCCCATGCAAATTATGCAATTTAATGAAAACTAATATTTTAAACACTTACCAAAGTTTTGTGCCACTCATTTCCACCAACAAGTACATATAATCCTCAGGACACAATGTTTATATTCACATATTCATAATAAAAAATATACCTCAAGATATCTGTTGTGTTTATAATATATATTTGACTACTTTTCTCACCACTATTTTACAGAACTGGAATATTTCTTCAGGAAAAAAAAGCTGTAAAAAGAAATCTATCTCCCTTGCATTTTCATCTAAATTAAATGTTGGCCCTGAATCTGCTGTAAAGTCATCCACATGCAATGGTCCCATGTGTTCTGACCAGAAATGATCGTCATGCGTTTCATCCTCCAATTCAGATAAATCTGAAATGTCATGTGTCGAAACAGGACTTATACTAATGTCCAATCCTTCGTCTTTAATCAGATCATTAAAGGCAATGTCATTTGCAATGTCATCAATTTCGTTGGAATCATCGTCGGAATACATGAATGTTGCCATTTTGTTTCACTTGACAACTGACCTCGTCTTCAAAGGAAATTCCTGCTTATATGCTGTAAAACTACTAATAGAACACTTTCATCACTTTATGTAAGGACTATTATCATTGGTGTTAAAAAGACTGAATGTTTGCGATTTCATCCAATGCAAAGTTTTAATACAAAACATTTATATGCGTCTTTGGGGTTTCCGTACCCTTGGCCAGAAACACATGCATGAGCCAGCTGGGACAGAAAGAGTATTATTAGCAGCTTGTATATTCGTCTCTGGGGTCACAAGGCTATTTTTAGCATCGCATATGTGTGTTAGCAGAAGGTAAAGAGTTAAAGTCTGCATGTAAATAAAATTATTCATGCCTTTTCTAAACAAAATTATGTGGTAACAAAATATAAAAACTGATTTATATACAGTTAATTATCAATGGCTGAACTGTATATTAAACTGTTTAATATAACTGTTAATTTTACCCACCTTTCCCTGCCTCTTTAGCAGCTCTTTGTGCTTCCTGAAAAGAAATGATAAGAAAAGGTCATATAATGGTTATTTTGTGTCAGAAGTAAAACAAGTCTGAAAATCCCTGAGCAATCAGCTTTTAAAATATTGTTTCTCAGTAGGTTTGCTGGTAAATGACTGGAGCTGACCCCAAGACTGCTGTAATCACCATGTATTACCAACTTTCACCATGTTTATAATTAGTCTTAATTGCACACAATGCTTGTAACTCATGATCAATCCCACTAATGAATGGAAAGTGTCACACAAGTTTACAAACATATATATCTATTTAAGACAGGGGTCTCAAACTCAAACCACCCTAAGGGCCACACAAGGGCATTTTCAATGGCCCAAGGGCCACACCACCTTTGTTATCTCTCATGACACCTTGTGACATCAATCATTTTGCAGGCCACAGGATATGGCTTGGCAGGGCACATATGGCCCACAGCCCTCGTGTTTGAGACCCCTGATTTAAAATCAAAGATATTTAAACAATTCCTTTTCTGACAATGTTTTGTTGCCTGTCTAGTAGCTGACCAACCCTCCAAAAAACTTATCCATATTTTATGTTTATGAAAGTGTCTTTAGGGTTTGTTTTAGGGTTCTTCCTGATAGGCTGATATTATGGACTGTGACTATATAATAAGTAACAGACATGTGTTTGGTCCAGCAACAATCATCCAACACTCAATAATGCATTATAAAGAGATAATAATAATAATAAAAATATTAATAATAATAATAATGAGGTTTTTGTATAGTGCCTAATCTTTTGAAGCTCTAAGCGCTTTACAACATTAGACAACAACTAAAACAAAAAAAACTCCATATATAATGATATGATTACAAAAAACAAACACCATGAACATGGAAAACATAAAACATGCTGAAAATATTTAAGGTAGGAAACATTATTAGGTCTTTAAGTTTGTTCTTGTAGTCAAAATAGGTGAGTTTTAAGAGCGCTCTTGAATGAGATCACTGTGTCTTTGTGTCCAAGTTCAGTGGGCAATTCGTTCAATGTTACTGGGCCCTGGTATGCAAACGAACGTTGTCCATATGATTTTGTTTTCATAGTGAGAATAATGAGTATACGATTGTCAGAAGATGAGCGTAAGTATCTTGCTGGTGTGTACACATGCACAAGGTCTGATGGGTATGTTGGACTGGTCTAGATCGAATGGTTAGCCAGTGTAGGGTACAGAGCAGGGGGGAAGTGTGCTCTGATCATGGTACTCTATAGATGATCCGAGCAGCTGTGTTTTGAACTTTCTGAAGTTTCTGGAGTAGATATTGAGATGAACCAGACAGAATTGAGTTACAATAGTCCAGTCTTGAAAGTACTAAGGAAAACACACAAGTGTTTTAGTGGCATCAACTGAAGGATATTTGCAAATGGAGCTGATGCATCTCAGCTCAAGATATACAGCCTTGAATATGTTCCTGACATATTGTTGCTATGTGAGAGTACTATCAAGAGTAACACCTATGTTTTGTACTGACTGTGTGAATTTAATGTTGGTGTTGCTGATATTTATTGTTTGAGGTAAGGAATGTGAATGAGAAAGTCTTTGTGTTGTAATCAGAATGGCTTCAGTTTTATCATCATTCATCTGCAGCTTGTTACATGTCATCCATGATTTCACATTGGAAATGCACCTCTCTATGCCTTGGATGGCAGCATCAACTTCAGTTGGGTGTCTAGATCTGTATATTTGGGCATCATCAGCGTACAATTGGTGAGACACTGGATGATGATCTAAGACACTTGAGAGCAGCTGAGTGTACAGAATGAAGAGAACAGGTCCAAGAACAGACCCCTGTCGAACACCACAACATAGATCAACTGGGCTGGAGTGTATTCCATTTGCGGACACAATTTGTGTCCTGTTGACCAAGTAGGACTTGAACCACAGTAAGGCTGTATTATAAATGCCAAATACAGGCTGGAGACAGTGAAGTAATATATCATGGTCTATTGTGTCCAATGCTGCAGACAAATCAAGGAGGGTGAGGACTGTAATCTTTCTGCTATCCAAAGCAGAGAGACGGTCATTAACTATTTTCAGAAGAGTAGTTTCAGTACTGTGGCAAGGGCGATATGCAGACTGTACATTGCTAAAAAGACTGTTTGAATTCAGATGAGATACAAGTTGGGATAGAACAACTTTTTCTAAGATTTTTGACATGAATGGGAGATTAGAAACTGGGTGGTAGTTCTTTAAATCATTATGGTTGTGTGTTGGTTTCTTCAGCAGAGGCTTTACAATGGCAGTTTTGAAAAATGATGGGAATTCAATGGATGAGAAAGAGGTATTAATAACATCAGTTAATGAAGGCAGTATTGGATCTAAGCACTCAAGCAGCAGTGATGTTGGAATTGGATCAAGTTCACATGACTTTGGTGCACTCTTCATCACAACTGTATGTACTAAATCCATAGAGACAGGTTCAAATGCTGCTAATGGTTGCCGCTGAAATTCTGTATCACAACTGTATGGTGACGATGAGTCAAATGAAAGTGTGTTGTCAAGCTTATCTCTTATGGTTTGTACTTTGTCACGGAAGAAATTTGCAAACAGGTCCGGAAGGTCGACTGGAGAGAAAGTAGTTGGAAGTGGTGTACATTTGTTCCTTGACATTAGCTTGTTAGTAATCTCAAATAGCTCTTTGCAGCTGGAACTTTCCGTGATCTTAGTACTGTAGTGGGCTGATTTCACTGCATGGATTATGTTTGTGACGTTCTTCTTAGTGGCTTCATAGATGTGCTTATGAATAGTGAGCCTGGTGGAAAGCCAAAGCCTCTTAGCTTTACAGTGGTCTTTTTTAGCAGTGCAAAGCTGGTCTCTAACACTGCTATACCATGGAAAACACTTCTGAATTGATACTCTGCACTTGGTTGCTGGGGCATGTTTGTCAAGCAATGAACGCAGGCAGTTATTGAGTTGTTCTGCTGTAGGAGGTAAGCAAGTTGTTAGGTTTGCTTGGATGTCTTGCATTAGTTGGGTTCTATTTATCATACGGAGGTTTCTCTTAGTAGCAAATAAAGGTGGAGGGCTAGGGACTGAGGCGTCAAGATGGCATATAATGCAGAGGTGATCTGATGCAAGTTTGTGGGATACCAGGGAGGACCATAGAATATTATCATCAGGTCTATAAAGAATCCAGTCTAAAATGTGACTAAGTTTATGGGTGGTTGGTTAACTAACTGTTTGAGGTTGAAAACATGAATAGAATCTAGGAGTTTTGATGTGTATGGGTTTCCAGAACAGACAAAGTGAACGTTGAAATCTCCAAGAATAACCAGGTTGCCACCTATCAAATTTCCATACTCCAGGAGATTCGGAAATTGTTCCAAAAAGAGAGATTCAGTCAGCTTGTTGCTTCTACTAGGAGAAGGGTGGTAGAGGCAGAAAAAAATGGACTGACCTTTGTTCTAGTGTGAGTGTGGTTTGGACTAGTTCAAATGATGTGTGGTAGAAACTGAAGGTTGTGGTGTGGTTAAGAAGTTTGATCATGGAGTTCTTTGCAATGAAGCAATTCCACCTCTGCGAGAGTGGCAAGGGAACGACTTGATGGAGTAACCGGTTGGTGTTAGATCCACACACTTGGGCTCATCACCTGATGTTTTTAGCCATGTTTCTGTCAGGAAAAAGACGTCGATATTCTGATCGTTGATAAAATGAACTATTTCTGTGCGCTTTTCCAGTGGTAATACTGATTGGGCACTGAATAATGTGATACGATGTCTTGGACACAAAGGTTGACGATTTAACAGGAATTTGAATTAGGTTATCTAAATTAATGGCCGAATTTTTAAACTGCTGAGTTGGAAAGGGCAAAAGGGACATAAATGGAATTCTTCTTCCTGTTCTATGCTGGCCAGCTTTGAAACAACGCTTCTTTTTTCGCTTCCGTTTGCATTTAAGGAATGATGAATGTAGTCCCAGGTCATTTAGTCTAGTTCACAATGTAGTGTGGAGAGCCAAGGAGTGGTCATTTAAAGCAATTAATGAGGGTCCATCATAGCATAAACGGGCGGACTGGCGAGTATCATGTGATGGCGGTTTGTTCAGGAACAAAGGAAGCTGTAGCAGTGGAGCAAGACAGCTGAGAAAAAGTCTAATTGTTCTCATTTCCAAAACAAGATCAAGAAACACATACGAACAGAACAGCCAATGCACGATGAACACAATAACATAGACGAAGACACACAACAAGCACATATATCATGAAAAATGGCACAAAAAATGGAACAGCTGCTTCAAGCCAGTTAAGCGATAGTGGCCATCTGTCATCTTCAAGAGATGATTTAGGCATCGTACTTTGCTTACCCAGAGGGCAATTCAATAATCAAATGTTTTATTGCTGAAAAATATATAAAATTCCATTTTTTTAAACAATCATTTTTAAATAAATAATTTTGGTTCCTGACCTGGCTTTCACATTGGGAATAATTCTTACTCCACAATAATTTTTAGTTGTCCCAGGGGATTTCTTCAAAAAAATTGTTACTGGTAAAACTATCGATATAAGATGCCCAAATGGTCGTGGTATCATTAAACTGGCCCACATCCTAGCAGTTGTCCATTTCACTAAGCAGGCTTTTTACCTGTATGAACACAAGCCTATATAAACTACCATGGTTTCATTTACAGTCCAACCTGTATTAATGGTCACCTTTGTTCAGCTGTCACCTGGTCACAATGGCCATTCTAATCTCCCCCCTCCCATGTCCTATATGTATGTCCTGTATTTAATGGTCATCTGCCTTTTCCAGTCAGTGGCAAGGTGTTTTCTAACCAAACAATGGTTTCACTCTGCCTTAAACAGTTTTGAAGCATATCAGCAGTGACTGCTCCAAGTATGCAAATTAAATAATTCTTTTGTCTAATGATTAAGGCATTGTTTAAATAAGGGCATACTGTGTCAATTGATGTTTGAGGATTTCATATCTCGATTGTACTTGCCATGGTCCAGTCTCATTGTCAGTCAAACTCAAAGATGTCAATGTATCAGTTTTGAAAACAAGGTGGCTTTTAACCTTACAGCACAGGATTGAAGCAATTCATTTGCTAGTTGATGAGAAAAGTTATGTTATTGCAGCAGAAATGGAAGTTAAGTTACCTTTAATTAGATATCTTCATCTATCTGCCTGTGAATTAAAGCTATCTCTGAAGAACAAAATGTTTGTCTTTGAGGAAAGATTCAAGTTACATCCCTTTTCATCAGGGTCAGGGGTCATTCAATATTCAAAATGTGTCTGTGAATGCAGGTGAAGTGTCAGATTATGGGTCACAAAAAATAGCAATACAAGGCTTCTTTTGATTTTCTGCTCATCAGAGGCTTTTTACATAGGTCAAGTGTCTTTTGATCTTGACATGCTAAGCATCTAACTAATCCAGATATTGTTTTTATAGCCTGAACAAACTAAGTCAATGATGATTTAATTTCTAGGTTTGATTATAGTAGAGTAATCTTTTGTGAAATTTGGGAGAAAACAACATACACCTGTAATTATGATTTTGCTTTTACAATGCACATAAAACAATCCTGATAATGTAATAATAATAATAATAATAACAACAACAACAATAATGGTATTTGGTGCATGGTATCTGTGTACAGCAGTGGCCAGTTTGGCTTTTTCTTATGAGTAACTGCTATTTACAGGCTTTACTTTATTATCAATTTTCATGGTTCTGTAAAAAGTTCATTTTTGTGAAACTTAAATGCATGGATTTTCCTGTCAAAAGTTCTCATATTTACAGATATTCTATGTTATGGATTAATACCTACAAACACTCCCCAAAAGAATAAAAATATGCCAACAACAAATGGTGGTTGCTTAAATAGTTAAAACAATATGAACAGTATGAGCATAAATCAATCTCCTGTCAAGACCAGGTTGGAGCAAACTCCAATCAGAATTCAGTCTCCAGTGTTTGTAAACTCAGCCAATCGGATACAATATTACCTCATAAATATGCATAAATCATGTGCATAATGAATTTAACACTTTATTATTTACCAAGCTTGATTAAAGTCCTATTAAAAGTTTCAAAAAGTCTCTAGAGTGATAACGCAATGAGCCAATTAGATGCAAGTTCACCTCATTAATATGCATCCATCTTGCAAAAATTAAAACTCATGCTACATTTTGGTATCAGCCTATTTTACCAAAATCAAATCAGAAATATCAGCTCTCAATTGACGAGAAGCAAGATGCTCAGCCAATCAGATGCAAGAACACCTTATTAATATGCATGGCATTTGCTAAATACCAAACGTGTGTGAGTTGTTCCTAATGTAAGCTTCTATTCCATGTTTGATCAAAATCTGATCAGAACAAGCTCTGCTAATCAGAAGCAAGATCCCATCAATAATATATATGGATCTCACACATCTGAGATATTGATAATATAAGCCTATATTCCAAGTTTGATCAAAATTAGATAGAAATATGATATCTAGAGTGGTAAGCATGTTCATCCTACCAGATGAAAGATCACCTCATTAACATGTATTGATCTTGCTATTTACTGAACACATCCAATACCCTGATACAAGCCCATATTCCATTTTTTTTAAAAATCAGATCAGAAAATGGCCTCCAAAATGGTAGCATGCCATTGTTGACTGACAGATAACAGATAACATATAACCCACAATGGATATACCATAGGTTCACTTGACCTTATGGTCATGTGAGCTAAAAATAAGACTGCTAAGATCATGGGGATCAGTTACTTGATGTGCACTATTATCACAGTGTACTACTTAGCAAGAAAAACGATGCTACTAAGGACAGCTAAATTTGCATCAGCCTTTTAGCAAGGGATGTTCTGGTTGTTAATGTCAGGTGTATTATATATATGTGTGTGTGTGTGTGTGTGTGTGTGAGAGAGAGAGATGTTTTCCCTATGACATGTGATCTGCCTGTGACATATGCTCATATGAACTATATACTGGCTATTGTAACCCCATGCTTATATTCCAGTGGTGTAATTGCAGTTGACTGCCATGTTGGTACCAAAATAAACTGTTTATTTAACATCAGAGTCATCACAGCTTTAAGATTATTATGACTTAAAAATACTAACGACAGAAATCTATAAATTATGCACAAAGAAGGTAAAGATTCTACTATTTATAGTAAGAAAATGAAGTCTTTTAATAAAAACAACACAAAATTTTCTTTTAATGTGCCTTTAAAAAAGACCTACAGTATGTAACTGGAAAGGATGAACCATAGCTGTCAAGATTCTAACCCAGATCCTCTGCTACAAAGTCAGGAACATGTACCACATGGCTCAAAGGTCCAGATTAATTAGGCTGGCTAGTAACTGGCACCATATATATCTTTAATTGCTACACTTCTGCTATCTACAGGGTGAGCTACTCTGTAATTGCACAAATTATTTAACAACTGTTTCATCATCTGAAAACAGTTACGTGTAACTATAGAAGGAAAACTGAAAGAGGCTTTAACAGTTTTGATATGCAGTGTATGGACTTCAAATCTGGTCCACCCTAAAAGTTTTGATGTTTATTCAGAACAATTTTCTTGATACTATAGACAATAAACACCTTTTCAGAAGGAAGGTGAAGTTTATTTGTAAGACAGTAAAGAAAACAAAATTAAAATTACCTATGTGTTGTTATCATACCCCATATTTGTGACCACAATATTAAATGTTCACAGAAAGGAGCAATCATTGGCTTTTAAACAGCATGGCTTCTTTTAAATTTTTAAAAAGATATCACATCTCAAGTCAGTCACATAGTTGGTACACTTTACATATCATGTGTGCAGTTTAATACATTTGATAGGTCAGCATGATAACATAGCACTTTATGTGAATCTGATTGGTCCAAATAAGTACATGAAATTCTTGTACAGTGTTCTCTTTACCTAAAGGCTGCAGCCATGGGAATTTTCCTTACCCTGCCTTCTGGACCGTCTTTTTTTTTTTACTATTACTGTATTATGAACATTTTGGTGGTCATTTTTTCAATCAATTGCCCAAGAGGCATTGGGAAAAAAGGTTACATCTGTTTTAATATGGCTAATTAACCCCCCAGGAGCTTGTTGCAAAAAAATTTAAGGGTTTCCATCAATGGATATAGGAATTGGTAGGGGCCCAAAACCTGTAACAGGAACCCCACTTTATGATAAGCATGGTATCAATGTTAACTTACAGATTTATATAAACTCACTTCTGTTTAGAGAAGAATGTGGACAAATACTAGCCTCACAACTGACACAAAGTTATCCAACCACATCATTTCTTTTATCATAAAACAGATCCAATGAGCTAATGTCTCTTATTATGTGATGCAATTCAACTCTAAATAAAAAGATCTATGTCTATTTCTACTTTTCCAAAACAAATAATGCAACCATACGGTCACAAGTACATTAATTTCTGCATCTAGAAATCAACCCTTCAAATCAACATCCAACAACTGGAATGCTTAAAAGTGGAAATGACACAGTTTGGTGGAAACATTAAACTTATTCTCATCAAAATCAATGTGTATGACTTGCCCAATCAAACCTGAGACAACTATCAGCCAACACACAGGAATTTCCACCAGAGATCCAGTGTTGAACAACAATGTTGTCAGTCTAATGTTCTATTGATCTGGAAGGACAGTTTCACTTTGAATTATAATTTTTTAAAGAAACTACTTTTAAATGTTACTGGTGATAGAACTGCACATTATTAAGTCATCTAGCATCTGGGACTATTTTTAAGTGCATCAACTGAAAGGTGCGGCATCTGAGCTAGAACGAACAAAATTCCTTCTTCTTTTTTCTCTCTAAACTATTTCCATTAAAATAAACACTATTTGACAAACAAAATCTCAAATGGGAACTGCTTTAATATTAAATTTATGAAACTCACTGAATAGTTTAATAAATTTAATATTAAATCATTACCCATTTGAGATCCTCTATATACAATAACAGAGATAATTCCAAAATCATGCTAAATATCCGATTTACCTGCTTTTCTCTTCTCTCTTTTCTTAATTCTGCTTTGCTCTTCTGAATGACTGCAGAATCTGCATGGGCAAGAACTTCTCCATCCTTAAATGGCTTTCCTCCTCCAGCTCCTTGAGAGGTTTTACCTTCAAACGAAACTAGAACACATGTATACCTTAATTATATGTAGGACAATGCTGCTGCTATGGAGAAAGGTTTGTAAAATAATTTTTGTCATAAATCATTATATAGACTTTGAATATAATTAGCAGGTAAGATAGCTACTGCTTCCACAATAATATAAAACAACATCGAGGTTATACCATCATAACATAGATGGAACCCAGAAAGAAAAAGACTTTGAGTAGGGGCATATCTGGACTTTCTACACTGTCTCCTTTGAACATCCATATGTCAGTCAGAGTCTCCTCACTTGGGGGGGGGGGGGGTCAAGCAATTAGAAGAGAAATAGAGAAAGCAGATCAAGATATACTGTTGTAAAATTTGAAACATAAACACTCTGAAGAATCATTTTAAATTCATGGGCATCAAACCTCGTGGTTTGCTATAAAATACATATTTAGGATTTAGTGGCTCTTCATTCTTAATTCATAAATTTGAAACTTGAATAAAAGGGTAGAATACTGAGTCATGATGTATTGGTCATCACTGAAAGTATCCAAATGATGTTGTATTATGTACATAAAGAGAGAGTGCAAAGAACATGCCCTTTGTAGATTTTCACAAATGATTTTGAAGTATGTCAGATTGCTTTCCAAATGGTTGATCATGAGTCTGAAACAATGAAGCTGACAGAAATTTTAACATCCTTATTTTGTAGTTTTATCGAGTTATTGCTCTTCAATTAGGATGGTGGCATTTTTGAGGAAACAATTACATCCAGGACTAGGGGTTTTGATTGCTTTGGGTCATTTTAAAGCACTCATCATCTCATTACACCTAAAAAAAAAAAAGAAACTATCATCCAGTAATGCAAGATTGGTCATTTTAACTACTATCTATTCTTCTTGCAGATGTCTCATCACCTCACACAAGGTTCAAGAAAAGAAATGCAGTGTAAAACCTACTCATACTTTATAAGTCTCCACTTTTCAGTGCATAATGTTTAAAAGATTTAGTTAATATCAATGTTGTTGATGTTGTTACAACTCAATGATCTTAGAGTAACAGAAAAGAGCGAAAACCAAAATGTTTTGAAAAATCTAAGAAATAATTTATTTCCCTAGAATACAAAAGTGAAAATTTAGAAAGAACTTACAGTATTGTGAATCAAATCCTAAACAATCCTAAATGTTCTATCACAAATTCAAATATAAAAAGTTCCAACTGAATTCCAGTGGTATTCCAAATAAATTCTGATACTGAATGTGTTGATGTGCCTGTAGTCTTGAACATGCTAATGGCCTGGAGTTTGATGATGTGCTAACAGTCTTTTGATGTATCACAATAATCCAAAAAGTCCTTTGTTGATTTCACAGTAATTCCAAATTAATGTTTTAGTCTAAGTATATTACTGAGCACTTTGTAATTCCAGTGAATAATATTTTTAATAAATAATTCCACCCAAATTAAAAACTGAACACAACAATAAGACTGACTCTGCTTCAGATGTTTAAGGCAAGAATGAGTCATTTTTCAAGTAAACAAGTTTATATTGTTACGTATACATAATTAAATTACTTGTGTGTTAGTTTTAAAATTCATTTTATTTTATTTTAATTTTGTTTCATTACATTTTATTGTAATGATAATTTTCATTGAATTTAAGTCTCTTTTCCGAAAATTGGCTTGACCCGATTAGATCTTAATGTTACTTCAGCACTATTTTTAGCTCATAGTTTTTGTAAACATCGAGTGAATACGATTGGTTATTGCCAAGGTCATTTCAGCCCTCATGTTAGTTGAACTGTAAACAGTTTTTTTTATATATTTTCAGCGTGAGAATTTGGTTCTTAGATAGGGCTATTCTAGCTATGTGACAATTGGCATTTTTGTTATTGCGATGTTCAAATTAGTAAATCACGTAGCCTATCGTGTGAAGTACCATGTGATCTAAAATCGCGGCTTTAAACAGACGCTCCCTAGTAGATTTAGTCAGTCATTCTTAACACCTTGAGGAAACAAGGTGTTTCTAATTGTTGTTGCCAGTTTGTGTTTCATCTGTTGTTTTTTTTAATTTAATAATTTATTCTCTAGAAAACTAAACAAGTGTACTTTTTTTTATAAAAGTTTCTGGGAGAAAGAAATTCAGTGGAAATTTATTCTGGAGTTTAACGGAAACATTATAAACTGTGATTCAATCGAGGATCTGTTACCACCAGTACAACGACCTAATCTGATGTCATCGCCTCCATATTGGAATTTCATCGAGATTCAAACCTGGATTCTATTGGAACTGTTTAGTGATAGGACTTGTAATTTTCAATCTTAGGATTAAATTTTGGATTATATTTACAAACCGTAAGTCCTATTTCCAATTTTTACATTGTTTTCTAGGGAAATAAATTATTTTGTTAAAATTTACAAAGCTTGTTGGCTTCACTCTTTTCTCTTGTTATTTTTGTACGAGCCTACATGTAACAATATAAAAAGCTAAGACACAATAATTGGGCCCGGATGAAGGTCCATCTCCTTAATAAAACATTGAAAGTTGTCTAGAAGTTTCGAAATTTCCAAGTGAAAAACTTAATGTCCTAGACTCAGATTCAAGTTAACATGTTTACCATTAATAATGATCTGAATATGTAATCCACACTCACTGAGAAATATTAGCTCTGTATTATATTGTTTACAAAATGAATGTTACTAGTCAGGTACACCATGAAACTGATTTTGGACAAAGTACAAAATACAGATGTAAATAACATATAATCATTAAGAAAAGCCAACAAATGATACAAATTATATATATATATATATATATATATATATATATATATATATATATATATATATATATATATATATATACAGATACTGTACAATCTTATATCTTTATATTTTACCCAAAATACATAAAACAGTTGATAAGTCACTACCTTTAGGATATCCAGGTAGACCCATTATTTCTACATGTAACTCAATTACAAATAATATATCGCAATATATTGATCATATTTTACAACCACTGATGAAATCATTACCTTCATATGTCAAAGATACTTTTGATTTCATTACCAAATTAAAATCTTTACCAAAACTAACTGAAAATTCTGTCCCAGTTACACTTTATGTGGTTTCACTCTACACAAATATACCACACAATGATGGTATCGAAGCGTGTAAATATTATCTTCTTGAAGAAAACAAATATACAAGTAAACTATCAAAAGAACATGTTTGTGATCTGATAAAACTTGTGCTTGAAAATAACTTTTTTCAATTTGGTAATACAAACTATCTCCAAAAGTTGGGAACGGCAAAGAGTAGTCCTATGGCACCTTCTTATGCATCTTTATTTATGGGGAAATTAGAAAATGACTTTCTGAATAAAAGACTCTTAAAACCAGATGTTTGGTTAAGATTTAGACAATATCGTTATGATTTGGAGTTATTCATTAGAAGACCTTTATGATTTTATAGACCGTTTAAACAAATTACATCCAACGATAAAATTTACTTTCAATGTGTCTAAAACTAAAGTATCATTTTTGGACGTAGAGGTTGCGAAAAATGAAAATAATGACATCGCTACCATGGTTCATGTTAAAAACACGAATATTCATCAATATGTTGAATATTCTTCATGTCATCCTAAATCATGTAAAAACGGGATACCATACAGTCAAGCAAAAAGATATAGAAGAATTATTTCAGATGACACCGTTTTTAAATCATCTTTGACAGAGTTAGGTCAGCATTTTTAAAATAGAAATTACCCTACTGACATCATTAATACTGCTTTCCAAAAAGTACCTTTTCTTACGCAACTTGAATCATTACAATGTAAAATCAAAAATAGAAATGAAGATATCATTCCTTTTTTTATTGAATATAATCTAAGTTTGCCTAATATAGGTAAGATTATCAATAAATATTGGGATTTATTAAAATTATCGTGTAAAGCAAGTGTTAAATTGCTACACGAAAGCAAACCCACACTTGCTTATAAAAGGCCTAAAAATCTTACAGATTTCCTAATTAATTCTAAATTAGAAAAAACATTATATAAAAAGGGATCATCAACTAAATATAATAGACCTAGATGTTCGCACTGTTCTTTTATTAATGAAAATACTTCTTTCAATAGTAATAATACAAAAGAAACTTTTAATATGCGTTGTGATACTAATTGTGCAACATCAAATGTTATTTATTTCATCACATGCAAAAAATGTAGCATCCAATATATTGGACAAACCAGTCAACAAATATCTAAACGTATGAACCAACATAGATCAGACATAAAAAATTATATCGATCAATCATTTTCATCTCATGTTGCCGCACATTTTAACAAGAGTTCCCATACTTTGCAAGATTTCTGATTTCAACCTATTGTTATAGCTGATTCTGCGATGGAACGTCTGCTAAAGGAAATCTATTGGATTCACCGTCTTAATACGGTATATCCAAAAGGTCTAAATTCCAAAACACTATACGACATTCATTAATCAAAAATTTTTTTTTTAATTATGTCCCCTATTTACAATTAGTTAAGAATATTTTTATATTATTTTAATTTACTGAATAACTTAACTAGTGAAAGTATAAACTAATATCATAAAAATAAGTTTAATAATTCTTTAAAAATGAAAGGGCATTTTAAAATTAATTCTGAATATATTATGATTAATTATTTATAAAATACTTATTTATTTTACGATTATAAGTATTATGCACACCATAATGTTTTAATAATTTTTTATTATATAATTTGAATTCTGATAAACTAATGCCCAGCCTGGGGCTATAATCAGTCGCAAAGTACTCAGTGCATGACTTTAATCCATGGAAAAAAAAAAACAAACTAGTGAACATTCATCAATATTTTTTTTTTTTTTTTTTTTTTTTTCAAATATACTTATACATAATAAAAATATTAATAAAACTGTTTATCTCTATTTATCCCTAAATGTTTTTGAGATTGTGTTCAACAGAAATATATGTATCTTTATGATCCAGTTTTATGTATTTTTATGTATTAAAATATCATTAATGTGTGCTGTATATGAATACTTCCATGTCAAATATTCGTTAAACAATAACACAGGTTAAAAATGTAAGTATGACTTCATCTTGTTTATTTCATATTGTTTGTATTATTGATCACAGAGAAACAGAATATATTTAATGACATATGCAATGATATTGAATTCAGTCTGATGAAGCAATAAAGCAAAACCCGATACACACATTCTACGTGTTGGTGTTGTTTATTTTATAATTTATATATATATATATATATATATATATATATATATATATATATATATAATGTTTAATTCATTAATACTGCAACAGTTACCAAAATTTGTAAATGTGTTTATGGTAAATGTATATCACAATCAAAACTATGCCATGTAATCAAGACAATTCAAAACTTAACCATTCCCCTGATCTGTACATTAGACTAACAGCTAAAGGCTATTTATACATAAACCACTGAGAATGTGAATGCCATACCTCACATTGCATTTGCTGTAAGTTGTTAACCTCAGCTTTTAAGATATGTCTTTGTCAATATATGCACATTTGACAATTAGGATCATCTTAATGATGCCAGATTCAATACGAAAATCATCCACACTTAAAAAATAATTAACATGAATAGTATGCTAAATACTCTTCCTAAAGAGAGATGTAGAAATTTATCATTTAACTAGAAAAGGTAGTTCAGAAAAAAAATCAACTTTAAAATGCAGTAGAGTCATGATTATCTGACCTAAATGGGGTGGATAAGTGGTAGGATTACCAATAATGTAGGATAATGCGGAGGGGGGGGCAAAACAAATTGCCAATTAAATGCAAATGCAGTATAAGTATGAAATCAGATTTAAATTATTAATAATTATTCAACAGTACAACTAACATAGTAGAATACAGAGCTGTTATTTGAAGAAATAAATTTCAATCAAGTAAACTGTGCAATGGACATTAAACTGATTAAATGCAACATTTAGTATACATTATGGCAAGAGGTAAATGTCATTGTTTAATAAAATGAGTGACTGAAGTTTGTTTGCCAGCTTTGCATTTCTTCCTTGTGGCGAGGTTATGCCAGCATATCAATAACATGACATCGGCTGTAGTTGCCTCCTTTTGTTGTTCAACATAGTACACCTTGACAGCCTTGATTCCTTTGCTATGAAACATTCTCTATGTACTGTACAAACATAAATCACTAGTGCAGATGAGCAAACAAAGCTACGTCCACTGCAGTATGTGATGCACAGACAGACAACAAAGTGGGATGCATGAGCATGTATGCAAGCACAGCACAAGACTGTAAATAGCACATTGTATGGCTATGTCGGATAAAACAGAATGCTGGACAACCGAAGGTCAGATAATCAGAACTCTACTGTACAGTGTTACATCAGCATGGGATACAACTGGTGGCAATAACATGACAACTATGATTTTATGGTTTTCTTTACATGTAATTAACAAAACATCATTTCTGCCAGTAAAAATAAAGCTACATCCTAAAGTTCATATATGAGTGGAACCTGTGTAATCTAGCAAGTGAGTAGTTTTTGTTCTTGGCAATTATAGCGCAAAATGTGGATCTGCTTTTGGCCTCTTTATCACTGGTACGTGTAGGCTGGTACAAAAGTAACAAAAGAAAATAGTGAAGTCAACAAGCTTTGTAAATTTTAACAAAATAATTTATATCCCTATAAAACAATGTAAAAATAGGAAATAGGACTTACAATTTGTGAATATAATCCAAAAAATAATCCTAAAATTGAAAAATATAAGTCCTATCACTAAACAGTTCTAATTGAATCCAGGTTCGAATCTCGATGAAATTCCAATATGGAAGGCGATGATGTCAGATGAGATTGTTGTACTGGTGGCAACAAATCCTTGATTGAATCACAGTTTATAATATTTCCATTTAGAATTCCAGAATAAATTTCTACTTAATTTTTTTGTTCCAGAACTTTTTATAAATATGAAGCACTTGTTTAGTTTTCTGGATAATAAATTATTAAATCCAAAAAATAGATGAACTTCAAAACAATCTGACATCAACAATAGAAGCACCTTGTACCTTCAAGGTGTAAAGATACGACTGACAAAATTTCACTAAGAATGAGTATTAAACCCAACTAAAACGTCATTTCAGTCCCGCATGATGGGTCACGTGGTCTCTTAACATCGAACAGCACAATTAAAAAAATGCCAATTATCATGTAGCTAGAACAGCCCTATCTAAAAATCAAATTCTCACGCTGGAAATATATAAAAAAGAAAGGCTGTTTACAATTTAGTTAACACATGGGCCGAAATGACCTTGGTAATAGCCAATCCTTTTAACTCAATGTTTACAAAATCTATGAACCAGGGTGAGCTAAAAATAAAAAATAATGCTGAAGTAACTGTATAATCTAATCGGATCAAGCCAATTTTCCGAAAAGAGACTCAAATCCAATGAAAATTATCATTACAATAAAATGCAATGAAAGAAAATTAAAATAAAAAAAGAATTTAAAACTAACATACAAGTAATTTAATTACATATACGTAACAATCACTGATTAGCTATTGGGTAATGTTGTTAACTGACCACCCAGCCTAAACATCTGGCCCCTTTAGCGGCTAGTTTATACATTCCCTATAAGCTATTCCCCTAATACATACATCTAAGACTACAGTATTCACAAAATTTGTAACCAAGTAAATGTGATTTCAATTATTTGTGATATTTTATCATTTGTTCCACTAACTAAATATCTGTGCATCAATAGTTTTGCATGTTTCAGTCACTGGAACATATCTGTATACTGTGTGTGTGTGTGTCTGCACACTGTACTGTTTTGAATTTTCAAGCAACAAAACAACATATGAACATAATCACACCTGCATGAATTGTAGTTTCTACTGTTTTTCAGTGTGCTTGTGCTTAATGATACCTGCATGTATTGTAGTTTCTATTGTTTTTCAGTGTCTGTACTTAACCATACCTGCAAGTAGCATAGTTTTTGTTTTTTGGCCTGGCAAACTCAGATCCAAGGATTTTAAGGCCTATTTTGAAAATAATGTTAATCTGGAATGTAAAATACCAATTCTATGCTGATGCATGTAACCACTGAGGATGTTTATTCAGATATTGCATCAAGCACACTTGCAAATGAATTTGCCAACAGCAGTTATCTGCAAGAACACCTGTTGTATATTAATATGAATAAAAGGCAAATTCAAAGATAAATGTGCTGGCTAACCAATTGAAGAATATGTTGGACTTTGATCTAAAAGGTACTCAACTGTGGTAGGAACCAGTTATTGTGTAAAAGGATCCCAGACATGATATTGCTATGCCGCTACTTCGTGTATCCTCCGATCAGCTGATTTTAGTCACAACACATTGTTGTAGTCAAGTGTAGCCATTATGAGATATCCCCTTGTACATCGAAATGATCGTTACCCGTTCGAGTATTTTGTACAACAATACAAGATTTTAAAATTAAAATACCTGCACAAACATTCAAAGATGAGAATTATATATTCGGGTCGGTTTGTCATGACTGATCATCTTGTCTAATATTATGTTAAATTGAAGCCCGGAGTTGTGTGTGTATTACTGTCGTGAGGTCATGTTCCGTCAGTATGGTCGATTTGGATTGGCTGACCGATTGCAATACCCACCAATCCATGCTTTGTTTACCAGAATGCTTACATGTGCCAAACTTGTATATAAACAGCGTCGTTCTTCCAAGTTGGGGACAGATAGTGGTAGAAAGATAAGGGGACAGGTGGAAAAAGGATAGAGGAAGGGACTAATCAAGATTGAGCCCTAGAATAAAGATTTGAGAAAAAGATTGATTAAAACAGAAAAAATGAGTGAGGTAATTTTTGAAAATGGAAAATTCATGTAGGAAATTTTGAAGAATAATTTAGAACTTAGACTTTAAACTACAAGTTCTCATAAGCAGACAAATTTTTCTGCACACGAATTTCAGAACCCAAATTTTGATTCAGAAAGTCAAAACTTCTCATCTCAAACAACATAATTTGCCCACATTAGATTTTTAACGATCAGGATTAGTTTTAGTAAATTATGAACTTGTTTAGATAATTGAGATATATCCACTATCGTTCTATCTACTGGTATATTTCTGCACGTAAAATTTGAATCTGTAAACTGGTAAAAGGGTGTAGTTTTTTTTTTACAGAAAGAAATTACTGAATAAATCTGTCGTGAATTTTTCAAACTCTTTTTTTATTGCTGTTTTATTTCTATTGTTAGAGTCAGACAAACACTTTTAACTTCAAGGTCTGAAAAAGAGAGCTAAAATCCTGAGTAATTTTCCAGACCCTTGAGGTTACTATATGTATTTGCAATGCCACTGAGAATTCACAAATACAGCAAATATGACAAGGTCAAAAAAAAACATCACATGGGTGTATACCAATGTACCAAAGTGAGTTTGCCACTACTTGATACCAAGCAATGGATATTTACTGTGTGAATCACCAATTATACGTTTGGATACCATGTGACTGTGAATCGCCTTGTGACTGATAAAAGAGATCTTGGTGGTAGTTCTATATTTCCTAGAATGACTTGCAAATGCACAAATGCTCTTCTTGGTGGCTGGACCAACTTGCGTGTTAACTTGTGATGAATGATAACATGTAGGTTGACAATGAAAAACAGTTCAAACTAAACTGTAAATTAATCAATGGACTATAATGCATCAGTAGCTCATCTTCTAACTACCCTGGTGCATATAATTAATGAACAAAATTATTTCTGAGTGGTTCTAATGGCAGTGGTTAAGAAATCATTTTTCGACTCATATCAGCTGCTTTTAATCCAATCACGCATTGTGATTTCATTATTTAGTGCATGTATGATAAATGGAAGTCATGTTACTCAATCATGAGTGCAAGCAATCCGGGTCCATGATCACATCAATAATTCTGTGCATATTCAGTAATTGTTCCACAAGTGTATGATTAAGCCGTTCCACAACTGCTTGGTCACATTGACTTGCAATAGTTGTGGCCAAGTTAACAATCCACATTTATCAATATGTTTAAATGCATCAGCAATACTTGCTGAATCTTTGTATCTGCTTGCAACAGTTACAATGGTTCACACATATATGTGCATGCACAGTCAACTCAACTGATTACCCACACAATCTAGTGGAAGAAATAACAAATCAGCCTGATGAACATTTCAACCATTGTGTTTTGAACCATTTGCATTTGCAGTACAAACTTTTGTCACATTGCACACAATATTAAGACATGACTGTTTTAATATACAACAAATGTAAATAACTGAATAACATCAGAAAATTCAATGTAAATGATTTCTCTGTGAAAGCAATGCCTAAACTGACCAGTTCTAAATTTCCAAAACTCAGTTTGCACACTGATCATTGCTCCAGCTGATAATCAAATATGTTATAATGTTCTCAAAGATTTTAAGAAAATGCAATGTGGCAGAGCAGAAACTGCAGCAAAAAGTGCAGATAAGACCAAACTTACCAAACAGGCTGCTATGGAAATGGCAGAGTCTACAAGGGAAATAAAGGAAGGGATTTTGAAATTGCATAGGCCATGTGTTATAAAAATCCAGTCAAAAACTGTGGTCATACTAAGACCCAAGATAAAAAATCTGCACTAATGAAATCTGAAGTATCTGTACCAGATGCTGCATACAAACCAGCTGACATAACAACTGAGCAAGCGGAACATGAACTTGAAACAGTACAAAAGATCTCAAGAGAAATTACACTTAGCTCTGTCATCTCAATCAAATCTCCAACATACGCAGTTGATATTGCACAGTCTTCTCTGAAAACAGTTCTTGGCTGGCCTAAAGATATTAATAGGATCTCAGTAGACTAACAAATTTTGTGTGTATGACCTGATGGATGGCACCCTTTATATTACTGCACATGATAAAGTCAGATTCACCACCATGACTCCAGTTTATCTGGCCTGTGATGCCAACAGTGGTAATTATGAAGCCCCAGCTTCAACATGGGCAACACTGTTATATATTGTTTGGGTTTGTCTCTACAGTGGTTCTGGGTGATCTGATATCAATTACTCCCATGTCCATATATCTTCCATGCAACAATCCCCAACTGACAAATCTTTGTTTTACTTTTGTTGATCAACTTGAACATATGTTAGAACTGCGATGGAAGATCCTGATGATACCATTATACATCTGAGATTGATCCGACATTTAAATATAATTACAATGATGCCTGAACCTGTAAAACCTGTGCATGTTATTAACACAAGAAAACACATTTACAAGGTGTATTATGGAACTGGTCTTGATGATGTTGTCCAAGGATTGTTTGCTGGAGCACCAAAGATGCTGATGGCCTTGTCATCATGTGCTGCACCAATCGCCAAACAAGTCACAATGCAAGTTGTTGAGAGCATCAAAAAACACTGCTGCAGATCAATTAAAAAATTTTAGTCTGCAAGCAGTTCAATCAATTTTGGATCAATTATAGCAATTAGGAACTCAACAAACACAGGCAGTTACAGCTACGTTACCAACAACAGCAACAATTCCATCACTGATTAGTAAAATCATCAATGAACCTGCTCCAAAAGACCTGTCTGATCTGATGATTACAGATCTGGAAATGGGAAGCAGATTATGATTGTCTCGCAAAAGGTATTAAACAAAATTATAATGTATAAACAAGATGCATCTGATCCAGCATTTGGCATAGATGCACCTGTGTTGCGATATCATAGGAAGCAAAATTATAAATATTACTGTATGTGGCTAGGGATCCAAACAAGGTCGATTTCAGGTTCATGACACATATCTGTATTTTCTTCTGCGTGAAGCATTCTTGAAAGTTCAAGGAAAGCTTTACAAGACAACAATGTTGCATACGGTGCCAATGACAAAATCTTATTTGTTAACAAAGGCATAAAGGCATCATTCAAAAGTGCACGTTATCTCCTCAATGGACAAATTCTTGATGTTGACATTGCTACAACAAATCTTGGAATCACCCATTACAGTGATGATTATGCAAGTTCTGTTGGCCCATCAATGATGTTCATCAAAGACACAAGCCAAACTATATACACCAATGATGCCTGCAATGTTAATTCAGTCACTAGAGACCATACAAATTTCGAGGATGGATTTGCACAGCATTGAGCTCAGCTCAGACCTGCCAACCCTTACAATTTTCCCTTAAGTCTTGCGAAAATTACCTTTAAAATACAGACTTAAGGCATACAAGCAAAAACTATGGAAAAATTATCGTTGCCAAAAAATCCAGGTAACTGGATCAACCGTGTTTGATTTGGATCTGGATTTTATATTAGAATTAGTGAAATTAGTCAGGAAACCAGACTAACTTTACAGCAGCACCCCAGATGCTTTAAATTGCACCTATTTGTTCATGCAAAGCATCTGCATGATCAAACTGTTGATTATAGAATTTTTTTTAAAATGGCGTCCAGAAAGTGATGCATGTTTAAGACGAAAGGGAAAATAAGCTTCTAAAAGTGTTAATAATCAACACAGAAGAATAAAAATGAGTATTCAGATCCTTGTGAATAAAAGCTTGAAAGGCCACAATTATGTTTATTGGACATCATGTGCTAATCTGAGTATCTCTCATGGCGGGAGATATGATTGCCATCGTCATGTGAAATGGAAAAAGAATTTCCAAGAATTACATCAAGTTGCGAGATAGCAACAAGCCATTGAGTTGCATAGGGTTTGGAACTAAAGTTTGTGCAAATGTATAAGTGGTAAATAAAGTTTATGCGTACTTTACAAACTTTTCAGTTGAACATAATGTTTATTGTCGCTGCGTCTAACTTTTAATTACGTTTTCCAGCTTTACAATAGCAGTTACTGATATTTTGTTACACCTTACCGAAAACTGGTCAATCTTACGGAAAAAAAATCAACTGCCTCACTGAGACAGACTCGTCAGGGTTGGCAGGTCTGTCAGCTTAATGCATGCAGGGAGTTCTCCTGCAAAATTCTGCACCTGTTTGGGTTTTGCTGAGATTTTTGTTTGGTTATTTTTGAAGCCAAACAAAAAACTATTAAACCATATGGGCAATGGGAACAATTTGGCACAATAATGTTGCTACTAATGGTAACACTGTGTTATCTAAATTTACATTTTGGATGTCATCAATAAGACTATCAGTCACATTCAGTGGCTACAGATGTATGTTTAACATTTTTTATGATGTCTGGTGGAACATCTGTAATTTCATTTTTTGTGATTACTACAGAATCTAAATAAAGTGAGTCCAAGGAGAATTCTCATGGCAAAAAAAGTACTCAACAAGGTGTCAATGCACAACAACATTGTGTTTATAGTGTGTTTATAACATTTCAAATAGTTGACCATCTGAACGCATAACTGGAAAATCCAATTACATTTGCAAAATTGGTAGTGACCAGGATTTCTAAGAGGTTAAACAGTCACCAAGAGCCCAACAAAAACATTTTGCTCCACTCTGACAACTATTAAGTTGTTCATGCACATCACTGACTGCTGAAATACCAGGACCAAGACCAAAATGCCGATACACGCTTGCAGATTTCCCAGCACAACTTTCGTATGCTGTACCCAATTTATTACCTTAACCTAGAGCATGTTGACCTTGTTGAACAATCCGAGGTGGAAATTTACTTCAAAGCATATGTAGGAGTATAGATGTATTGCTGTGATTCCAACAAGAGTTTCTGCAGTGTCAAGACCATCTAGCATTAGACTTCTAGTTCTGAACAGTAAAGACCATTTGGCATCAGATCTCAAGTCCCTGAGGTGTCAAGACCATCTAGCATTTGACTTCTAGTTCTGAACAGTAAAGACCATTTGGCATCAGATCTCAAGTCCCTGAGGTGTCAAGACCATCTAGCATTAGACTTCTAGTTCTGAACAGTAAAGACCATTTGGCATCAGATCTCAAGTCCCTGAGGTGCAAAGGCCATCTAGCACCAGACTTCTAGTTTCTGAGGTGTGAAGGCCAGCTAACATTAGACCTCTAGTTTCTAAGGTGTTAAGACCACCTAGCATCAGAACGTCCAGGTCTGAAGTGTCAATAACAGCTATCATCAGACTTCTAGTTCTGAAGTGTCAGTTCTGGAATCAGATTTCTGGATCTTAAAAGTCAAGACCAGACTTTTAGTTTTTGAGGTGTGAAGACCAGCTGGCATCATCAGACTTCTAGTTCTGAATTATCAATGCCAGCTGGAATCAAACTTCTAGTTCTGAAGTGTCAAGACCAGCTTAGAATCAGACTTAACAGTTCTAGAAAATGAAGCTGTGCACTAAAGACAGCTGTTTTACAAAGACTGGATGGTACAAAAGTATAGTTGCTTACTTAGAAGGTTGAGATAGGAAAGGGATGCAGTCTAGTTGTGAAATGGCTTTGAAACAGAAAATGTTAAAACAAAAATCATACCACCTTTCTGTTCAGCTTGTTCCTCTGGATTCTTTATCTTTTGTTTCTTTTCTTTCTTATTTTTACTGGAAGCTGTCCCCTCTTCTGATGGGTTATCTGTTCCTACAGCAGTTGTCTCCTCTACACAAGACATGGTTTACAAGCTAAGTTGAAGACTCCTGTTAATTTGAAAAAACAAAGACTGTAAATGTAAACTATGCAATAGGTAACAGATATAAACCATAAAGATTCATCATAATTCTGTGATATGCTACATTTCACCTATTCTGCTGTGGCAGAATCCAACATGAGGCCTACATGGACCTCAGAGTGCTAACCTGGCTGACCTCTGGCTAACAGCCAAATCCAAGAGTAGCTGGTTCAAAATCTGGATCATATGATATGAAAAGAATTATTTCAAAGTTTCTCTAGTTTGTATACTTTCTATCTATATTGGATGCCACATCACTAACGTTTGTCAAATACTGAAAAGCCTCTGTACCAGAACATATTCTGTCTTAATTGGTCAAATTATGTTAAGCAGTTTTCTGAAATATTTTTCTAGTTTCTAGTAGATGATGAATTGACATAATTTCAATAAATATGAAAGACCTTCAGACTAGGACACTTTCTCCCTCAAAATCTGTTAAGAAGATTCTTACCAGAATAATCAATGGTTTTCTATTACTAGTAGCAGCAACTATATATGACTGCATTAATACAAACTTAAACGCCCTTCAGTATTGGAGGCCATATTTGATGGTGGATTGGCATCGTTAGTATAAATCTGAAGGCAATCTATGCCTGGATGTTTTCTGCCAAATTCGGTTATTAGGTTTTTTTTTAGAAGTCATTTAAAGGTTTTCCTATTTTAGTAATGATGGCCAATTTTGAAAGCAAATTAGCATCACTTGAACAAATATGAAAGATTTTCATGCCTGGGTGCTTTCTTTCGAACTGGACAAATTCTGATAAGCATTTTTCCAAAGGAAGTAATTAAAACATTTTTTATCGTCTGGTGGCTATATTTTAAGGCTGATTGGCATTATTTGAACAAATTTTGAAAGCTTCATTCCAGGTTGTTTTCTAACAAGTTTTGAAAACTTCATTCCAGGTTGCTTTCTAACAAATTTTGAAAGCTTCATTCCAGGTTGCTTTCTAACAAATCTGGTCAAATTCCGTTTTGTGGATTTTGAGCTGAGGTGAATGAGAAGATGAAAAACCATACTATAAACTCACTTGGTCTTGACATACACCTAGATATTTTAAGTATGCAGAAAAGATGATTTTAAAATTAGCCCCATCCATATCTTCAAAATATCAGTATTCTCCAGAGCCTATCATTTTCATCTCAAAAAGATTCATATGACCATAACTCAGGAGTTAGAACAGTAAGTTGCAACTTAGGAATTCATAAAAACTTAAAGATAATAATAATAGTGATCATTACAGTTATTACTTTGTGCATATGCCATGCAATCTTTAACTTGCTTACAATCAGTAAAAGTGAATTCAAAGGACAGTTTCTTTGCATTTCATATCCAAGCACAGAAATGAACTCCAAAACAAATCTGACAGAATATGAAATCTAACAATACCAACAAAATATTCCAAACACACACACACACACACACACACATATATATATATATATATATATATATATATATATATATATATAAATGCTAATGGTCTATACAGAGATGGTAAGCTTCAGAGAACTCCTGCCTTGTCTTGATAATTGATGTCCCTTGTCAAACTTTAAGAAATCAATAAACCATACTTCTCCTTTATGTGTGAATAGGAATGTACATGTATCCATACATTTACTGCAGTCTTAGATTGAGGAAAAAAAAACTTTAGCACTGTGCTCTTAAAAACACACTTTAAAAAAACTCACTGACTGACACAGTGTCATACAGACCTAGTTGTGGTATAAAGTGGTACAATCAACAGTGGCCCTCGTGTGACATCACAAATCCCAAATTAAAAAGATGTAGATGCAGTTTCGGACAAACAGATAATACTATGGCAGGCTGGTACCATTATTTAAATTATAAACTCAGAGAAAATGGATAAAGCAAATTAACCTGTAGTCAAAATAATAAAACAGTGATTAATCTGATGGATACTTGCTTCCTAACAGCCTATACATATGGATGTTCTCTTCTATTCATACATCCCTTTAACACTATTTACAAACCTGTTCTTCTGATTTAATGCACTATATAATAATACTTATGTATACAAACTGCTATTTTAAGATTCATTTTAGACTCGTTACATATGTTTCTAATTTTACTGTTTATTGTTCTTTCAATGATTTTAAAATTTGACTTCTTTTTCATTTTTAATAATACATAACTATAAACATTAGTTATTCTTCTCTTCTATATTCAAGTCATGTTAACAAAAAGTACAAAACATTCCGGTTTCAAAATGACATATGCACCCAATGCCCTGTCTCCCAGCCTGAACCTGAGTCAACATATTATCATTTAATAATTTTTTAAAAAGCATCTGGTACAAAAATATTGTGAACTTATAGTCTTTTTATGAGTTCAGGCCATTTGTATCATTTCTGTAACATAATGACAAATAAATGATGAAGCAGACTGTACTCAAATGAGGGGAAAACAATTTTTACTGTCAGTTAAATCATGGGCAGTTTTTACAAAGGGTGTTGGGTGTTTGAGATCGAATTTGAAAAATTCAGTGTTTTACTCTAGTTAAAATGGGCACAGTTAAACAATTTTGATTATTAAAATGTTCTTTATTCTTCGAATTCACTTCCAAAGATTTACAACTGAATCAAACAAAGATCAAATTATAAAACAACAACAATACCAATAATGATAATAATAATAGTTGTTTTTGTTATTATTATTTATCCTCATATATCTTTGCAAGTTAAAACAATGCACAGAGGTAGGAGTAATCAGTCCAATCTCCACAACAGCATTGTTTCACAAGAATTATTTCCTCTTGGAAAACAGAAAAGTTGTCACTCAGATAAAGATGAAAACAACAATACGGTTTACTGAACAGAGCATTATGTTTGTCCAAAAACAACATGGCCAGTGATGCAATGCCTGTGGGCAAATGACATGATACAGTATTTATAGCTCACTAAATAACACTATCCTCTCAAAACAGACCAAAGTCACTCCTCTTTCAAAACAGAACAGGGAGAAGAGAGAGACCGTCAGGGAGATTTTATGAGTTTCTATCATGATACCAAATCATGCATGTTGGTGTACACAATGCTCTATGTACAGAATACATACTCAGTTGCTCTTGGGTACACCAATCCATTAAACCTTTCTTGTATGACATTTGTTTCCCAGCTGTATTTTATGTATTTCCCTGTACATATGTAGATAATTGAGGGCCACAAGGCAGATTAGTTTTTTTACTAATTGTGCCACCCTCATAAATATACTTTATTATTATTATCATTATTATTATTATTATTTTTCTTTTTTTTTTTTTTAAGGATGATGTCTTGTAGTTCAGGGCTCTCAGTGACAAGAGCTTCCTGGTCAAATATGTGTGAAATTCTCAAAGGAAGAAGCCCTTCTCCAGTAATGCATCCACATGAGGCACATCATTTCCCACCAGGATGCTGCTGTTTATTCCTCTCAGCTAATCTGCAGAATAGCTAAAGACCTAATAGGTCTCAAACCCAACATCCACTCTTGCCCAAAATGAGAGAAAGAAAAAAGTTGAACTCGGGAGAATCCATGCAAGGGGGTGAAACCCCCTTATAAGAGAGTCACAAAAAGAAAACACCCCAAACAGTGATTCCCCCTGAAAAAATAACCATATTAAGCTATAAAAAGAAAAAGAAAGAGAAAATTTTGGAGACTAATGGAAATCAAATGGAAACAGATAAAACGGATGGACAGAAAGAGAATCTGACCGACTCGAGTGATGCTGAACTAATTAAGACAATAGAATGGGAAAAATCAAACACTCTTTCGGAAACGGACATGCAACCAAGCAACAATAAGACAGATGGATGAATGGAGTCAGGAGAATTAGAGATGGATGCAACAGGAAAAATAGACATGGAGACTGACGCATCAAATGAAACATCCCAACAAGATGCTCTGGCTGACAATAAGACAGAAAAATCAATGGAGTCATTAGAATCTGAGACAGACACAACAGGGACAACAAACATGGAGACTGATGCATCAAATGAAACTTCTCAACAAGATGCTCTTGCTGAAAGTGGCCAGAGTCAAATATAACAATAATAACTAATATTATATTAATTGAAACTTGAATTAGTAAATAAAGAAATAAATACAGTTTTAAAAAAATATATAAACAAGACATAATTGGCAGACAAACCAATGTGAGGAAAAATGGAGGGAACAAACTTCCGGATTGTGAGCATTAACATAAATGGGGTAAACAAGGAAAAATTAGGGAAATTAATTAAGGAAACTAGGGACTATGAAATAATAACAATACAAGAAATGCACAATAACATAACAAACGAAATAAAAGCAATTTTAATATGGAAGAAAAAATGGATGCAATTTTAATTACTAGTGATAATTATGAAGATATCTGGGTGGGGTAGCAACCATAGTTAGGAACAACAAGAGTATATCATGGGAGCTATTACAGGCTGGAGATTATCTGAAACGACATTTAATCCATATAAAAATTAAAGACTGGCATTTCGTCAATATTTTCTTGCACAAAGAATTAAGAAAAATATTTTGTAGAAAATTTAAATACATATTTACAGGACTTTACAATGGAGAATTGTATCATCAGAGGTGATTTTAACTGGGTGGAAGACGAAATAGATAGGAAAACGGTTTTTAACACCAAATGATAAATTACTTAGAGAGGATATGAAAGATTTTTTAAAAAACACAAACTATCTGATGTATATAGAAGATTAAACATTTTAAAGAAAAAATTTAAGTATGAATATGGTGCAGACCAAGCCAGTAGGCTTGATAGATTTTTTGTGTCAAATTTTGAAAAAGGGTATATAAAAGATCATAGAATAACTGACTGTAAAATATCAGACCATAAAATGGTTGATATAGAAATAACAGTGGAGAAAAATAAGGGGCCATGTAAATTAAATAATAAAATATTAGGGGAAAAGGAATATGAAGAAATTGTAACAGGAGAATTGAGGGGTTTTATGGAGAAAGGCAATAAAGATATAGTAATTGAATGGGATATTTAAAATGGAAAATTAAAAAGAAAACTCAAAATTAAATAAAGAAAATAAAAACATGAGAAACAGAAACTTGACAGAATTTTAGATTTGACAGAGATAGACAAGAAAATACATATAGCACAAAAATGATTAAATGAGATTCTAGTGGAAGAAAAATGCGGGAGGGAAATAAGAATGGGAAAATTTACAATACTCTACAAAAAGACAGAAGGGTTATATAGAGGGAAAAATAGAGAAAGGGAGGAGAGTAAAATCTGGAAAGAATATGGGAGGGAAATAATATTTATCCACAAAAAAGTGAAATACTGAAGTGTATACAAACACTATCAAGAATGATATACATGTCAGAACACAAAGACATGTCTGATAATTTCAAAGACATGTCTAATAATTTCATCTCAAGTCAGGAAATAAAGAAAACAATTTCATCCCTGCTGAAAGAAAAGTCACCCTGGAAGGAAGGGCTCACCGTGAAATTTTATCAGAAATTCCAAAGAGAATTATTGATGATTTTTGAATCACTATATAATAATATATTTCTAGGGAAGGGAAAAATGTCTAAATCCATGAGGGAGGGAATAATTACTACACTTTACAAGGGGAAGGGAGATAGGGAGGACCATAAAAAGTAAAAAGTGGAGGCCTATCTCTCTTCTAAATGTCGACTGTAAAATATTGAGTAGGATTTTAACAGTTAACATCACATTACAGAAAAAAGGGAAACCCACCAATCTAACATAATATTAACACTTTCTTTAGATAGGTACGCCAAGTTTTTCAGATGGGGAAAAGGGGCCCTGTGTACTAATGAGCGTAGATAACACTGGGCTATGTCAACTGGAACTGTGCGAAGTGAACAGGCCTGTGGGGGGGGGTCAAGAAAACTGTGGACACAGTACGTGGACAAACAAACAAAGACAGAATAACAAACACAACACTAACAACATGTTTACCCTCACAATAACATAAGCACATACATGAACATACAGGCATTTTTTTTCCCCATTTTTTAAATTTTCATTTTGATTTTCGGCTTTTTAGCTTAGACCTCCTTTCTAGATTTTGGAAAACTTGAGGTGCCACAAGACCATACTCAAGTAAAGTATGTGTGTGTGTGTGATTTGGATTTTTAACACAGCTTTAACAATTTTTCAGTCATATCACTACGATGTCTGCATTGTGGCAGTTTACAGTGATGTCTAGCACTGCTGCATCATGCGGCAGACATGTATCATGATGTCCCACCCAGTCACATTATCCTGACAGCAGGTCGATCAGTCCTAACACTAACCTCTGAATGCCAAGTGCCTAGCAAGGCAGCTGTTAGTACCATTTTTATAAGTCTTTGGTATGACTCAGCAGTGGTTGGAACCCACTACCTCCCACATGAGGTGGACGATCTAACCACTAGGCCATCGGAGCGGCCTCTGTGTGGTAGACTCTCACCACTGAAACAGACGATATGCTGTGTGGTTGACTCTTATCCCTGAAACCCTGCATATCAAAATGCAAGGATGATAATTCTGTAGGGTTGACTCTTATCCCTGAAAACCTGCATATCAAAATGCAACAGATGATAATTCTGTAGGATTGACTCTTATCCCTGAAAACCTGCATATCAAAATGCAACAGATGATAATTCTGTAGGGTTGACTCTTATCCCTGAAAACCTGCATAATGAAAAACAATAGAAGATATACTATGGGATAGATAAGGAGTTTCCTCTTTCTATTTATCATGAACAGCTCCTACCATGACTGAAGAATGCAAGTTGCACTCTGTTTATCATGATCAGCCCCTTGAATTAATTCAAGAATACAAGTACCGTATTTGCCGGCCCATAAGACGATACTTTTGGACCAGAAAATCTTTGCTTCATCTTATATTCCGAATTGACTTATATGTGGATTATGTCATCCGAATCGCTTTATCGTATTTTTCGTATGGAAAACAATTCTCCAGCAGTATGAAAAATAATGTGTACAAAATATTTTATTTTCGGGAAGAGATCATATATGAAAAAATATAGGATCCCACATTGGGTATTTTAAACAATTACATGATGGTCAGTATTAAAAATTAACGCAGATCAGATGTAATTGCGCTGAAGCAGCATGCACCAGTAATATACATTGTTTAAATTTGATTAAATATATGTACATTAGAATATACAAGTTAGAAGATGAATAACCATGACAAAGACATATTCCATCACAGTTTAATTCTTGCAACTAATGATCAAATAAAATATATGCCTCATTGAGAGACAGACAGACAGACAGACAGAGATGTCTTCACGATTGTTAATCTGTGTTGTTCACTTACCTGATGACTGATCTTACTCGTGTACAAGTGCAGTACCATATTCCATTACCAATTAATACCACTAGGTAAGCAATTCCTTCTAGTTTTTGTTGCCACTTCCATTATTAAAGGAATCACATGGCTTTGTAGTAGTATTTACATGCTAATTAAATATGCAACGGCTGTATTCAGTCATTCCAAGATAACACTTGCCTGAGGTCAAGATTCAGCAGACCAGATCAGATTAACGAGGCTACCGATAGGAAATGAGGCTACCCATGGGTATTATGAATATCGTACCACATAATGAAAGGAAATGCCAGGTGGTTGTGAGTGTAAATATCTCAGCCAGTGACATTTTTTTAACTTGCCCACGGAACCGACAGCAATTTAAAGTACATCTAGCACGAGCATAGATCAAAAACAATTGCTGCCTAAGTACAGGAACAGTAAATGCACTTTAAACAAAATCTTATTTGTTGAGAATGGAGAGGTTATTATACTTGGAAAGAAAATCAGACAGCATGCAAAATGGTCATTCTTGGGATTTAACCTAATGGAGACTATATGGATATGACTATTCTCCATATTTAAACCCTGAAGGAGTATGGTATGTATTTTCATAATTTACATTTATTGTCTCATTTATTAATGTTTTCTCTCTTTGACAAAAGCTTCAACATCAAGGGAGCAATAAGGTAAAAGAACAAAACAACAAAAAACCCACGAAGAGCTGAACTTTCTCTCACTCCCTCTCATATATTGGACCATATTTTATTTTGATCATGAGGTGCAAGAAGAAAAATGCGATGGAATACATATGCATCCTTCTCTGTATCTCTTCCCCACTCCCAAGAAAGAAAAAAAAAAAAAAAGAAAAAAATGGCAAAAGCATTTTAGTATTAATGATGCAATTTCCCTACTGCTGGTAATCTAAAATGGCATAGTGATACTGTTAATATTTTATGAAACTGGAAGTTATTATAATTTAATTCCACACAGCATCGCGAGTTTTATCCTATCTGTAACTCAATAAATTTTCAGGTCAGCGTCATTATATGTAGTTCAAAGTATATAATACCTTTAAAATACTTCATGTGAAACAAATTAAGTACTTTTAGTTACATTTAATGATCCTGATTGGAATGTTTACTAAGTTATAGATAGGATAAAATTCGCACTGCTGTGTGGAACGAAGTGAAAAACACAATCCGAGGTATTGATCTGGCCTCATCTTATACTCAGCATCAATTTATATATGGATGAAGGATGGAAAATTTGCCAAATTTGCTGATTCGACTTATACTCCACATTGACTTACAGGCTGGCTAATACGGTTCCTAAGGGTCCACTGTCTCTATTCATCATTATCATTTCCTTGCAATGATTTAAGAATACAAGCACCTAAGAATTGCACTCTTTTCTGGACACAAGCCAACCATCTTTGATGCCATATTTAAGAGTTGAGACCTGAGTATCAGAATTGGTACTTTTCTGAATTTCACACATTTTGCAGTCATTGACAGGAATGCTTGATACAAACATGTGGACTTTAACATCTATGCCATCATAAATGTGCTGTATCCAAAACTGGAATTTCCTTACCTGGGCAATACTCAGTGACGATGTTACATTTCTGTAAATGATGTATCATATGTTGTACACACAGTGGCACAAGGTGCAAGTAATCAACACAATGAACTTATTACTAGACTTGAATGCCAAAGTCAGTTAAAGTAGGGATAAGTTTCTCTAACAAAACTTATCTATCTAATCTGTGGTAAAAAAGTTGAGTAAACAGATTCATTTCAATAAACAAACTTACTTTGAGCAATTTTGTTATTCCTTAGCTACCACCGCATTTCAACCAACTGGAATTTATGTTAACGGCTCTTGAAAATATACACACTTCAACATGCTAAGATTTGATTTCATCATGAAAAAGGTATCAGATTAAGTACAGTGTGACTAAAGCAATTTGACTTTAATCTGTGCAAAAGGGCTGCCAAGTATGTGTGACATTCTTAAACATTTCACCTCAAGTTCCCTGGCCTGTCAGCACTGCTTGTGCTGATAGTAATAAGCTGACCGGTATCTGCCATAAATATTAGAGTCCATGTCTTACATTGTAGGACAAATCAAGGCTGATCAAATTTTGTTTCACCCAGCTTGTCCAGGACAAGAGGTTTCTAAAAATTTACTTCTCCTGCCTTACTTTTCATTTGTCCCAAAATTGTTAAATTTCCAGCCTGTGCCAGTTTAGGAAATTGTTTACAATAGCTGCAAAACATCTTTCCTTCTACATCAATAAAATCAAGCAAGGGATAACAATCAACCCAATATAGCTGAAAATTTCTGTCTTTTAATTTTGTCATATCTGACAATTTTTGCTGCCACAGATTCTGGCTTATGTCTCTTGGGTGATATAGTTACTTAATACTCAGCTGCAGTTTACATTTCATCCCTCCACTGTCACACAAATTTTCCTTCTTCCAATCTTTCTTATTACCATCATTGCAAAAATAATTTAGCAAACTCATTTTATTCAAAGAGTAAATATCAGCCTGCACGACAACTAATTCTAAAGTGGTCATAAGATACACAACCTTGTTTCAATACAGACACCGCTCAACAAGCTTTGTTTTGTTTGGCATGTTTTGATTTGTCAATAATTTTGTCACTTAGACCAAAATGCAGTCAAGTGGTAAAAGAACATGCACAAATGGAACTGTTATCAATGTCCACTGATAAGTGTGACATAGGATGCATATATATACTGGTACATGAAAAATGGTAGAACCAAGTATTCATTATGCCCTGGGGGCATGAATGACTAGATAAAATGATTATAGCACAAAAATATGGACTAGCTTGACTTTTTAAAATAGGATAAAAGCAATTGTCTTGAACTAGCAACTTGGAAACTTTTATTTGCCCAACTTGAAAAATGAATAGTCCTGGACATCAGACTACCCTGACAATGCTCTTACAGTGCCCTAAAATTCTCAAAACCTGTAATCAAAGGAGTTATTCAAACTTAATTATTGAAATGTTGAGTATAAATTTAAACATATTATTGGTAATAAAGTTCAAAAACAAAAGTGACAGGCTAGGATTTTTCTCACTATTTTAACCATACACAAAGTTAACTACATGCTGGAATATGTCAGATTGTAGTTTTGTTAGGTAGAATGTTCCGACAAGCAGCAGAGAGGGTGAACCCTACAACTTTGTAGAGACCTTATTTTTGAAAATTAAGGGTTCCTACGAAGGTTGAAAAAAGAAGTTTTTGCCTTAATAATGAAAACTTCTTTAATTGACCAGATTTTTTCACGTGCTGGTCACTACGCGTATGTCATTCACCCTCTCTGCTGCTATAAATTAAACAGCCATTATAGATATTATCAATAATGAGTATTGGAGAACCACACTCAGCTAAATTAGCTCTATTGCTGCTATGATTTTTACCCAAAAATTATATCAAGTCCGTTACGATATCTTGACCTAGGATCGTGTAAATTTATCGTTACAAAACCAAATGGAGCAGCTTGTGCTTTTGAAAAGAAATTTTTAAATTTGTTCATGTCCATGTCGCCTGAACACCAAGTATAATAAATATTTTGTAGTGTATGATTATCTACGCCATTAAACACAACCAAAATATTGCAGTTGTCTCTGATTACTTTTGGAATTTGTGTATATCTCTGTGTAACATAAATCACGCCTGTATTTTTATGTCTACCTCGTGAAAATATTCTAGCTGGATTTGATTGTTTGTCCAGCATAACATCATCATACACTACTAAATTATTAATGAATCCAT
>JAECUM010002746.1:0-50605 GCA_016617855.1 Megalonaias nervosa | reverse complement strand
TACCTGCTATCGCCGCTCTTTAATCTCCTCTGTGATTTCAAGTCTAGATGCATAGAGAATTTTACAGAGTCCTTTACGCGATTTTATGGCAATTCGAAATTTTAAACCAGACTTTCTCAAATAAAGAGGCTTATTTTTTGTATCGACAACAAACATTGCCAATGCATATATAAATGCATCTGGAAACACGGATAAATTTAATTCGAAATTACTATGAGCCATAAGTAACTCAAATGACCCATCACTGAGTATTAGCCAACTCGACTGCGAACAGATTTTGTATGTTTCTATGCAGTAACATCAAATGTTTCGGAGCGTTCGTAGCGTCGGCAAATGTTCTCAATAGTCTTTCTCCATTGCTTTTGGAAATAGCTTCCGAATTTCGCTTTCTCTAGTTGCGTCGCTTCTCCTCTGCATGTTTGCAATCAAATTTGTATATCCACTGAAACTTCGTGAGTTCGGATTCAATTTTATGTTTTCTGTTCTGGAAATATGGCAAGTGTTGCTATCGCTAGCGGAATGATACACTACATGGAAATCTGTTTGTGGAATAGCCACTCTGGTTGGTAACTACATGTATTTACATTTGCAGTTGCATTATTATATTTGATTCGACTGCGGCGGATTATGGATGTTCGTCAAAGTTAGAAAGAACCAGTTTGACAACACATTTCTGGGTTTTTGCCGGCTTTGCAGTTTGGTTTTGTGAACCAGTAATGTATATTGACCGAGTGGTTGGAGTATCAAATAGCTCGGCTCGTGTGTTTGTGTGCGTGTGTGCGTGTGTGTGTGTGTGTGTGTCAAAATGTTTCGTATGGTTTTATCAAAGTTGGAGAGACCTTAACTTACTTTCTAAGTGTATTCCTTTTTGTTATATATCTATTGTTGTTGTTGTTGAATTTTATTACATCTTATTCAGGCACAGCATAAGATAGCAAGGGTTTCTTTTCAAAAGTAGTTCCTAGCGTATGGACACCATAACTGAGACGACAGGTCTAAGATAACCAGACTGAGATAGGAAAGGTAAATTTATCAAAACAAACATATTTCTCAGACGTATGGGTGAGAATCTACTTTTTCTTGCACAATTTTTTTTCGGGGGGAGTTCATATGCTTGACCTAGTTTATTCTGTTCCATTTATATGGTCACTTCCAGGTTAGTCAGTTTTTCAATATGTTTCTAAAATGTCTCTGAAAACGCATATAACATCTTTTGAGCTTGTTTGATAAAAGGATGTAATGCACTAAATGATACAGCGGTCAAAGGTTTGCTGCCGTTACTGTATATCCCACTCATTTGGTAGAATAATACCATTTCTAGAGACCTCAATAAACTCCCTCAAAATGTTATTTGCTTCAATTTTATTTTTGTCAGTGTTCACAGTAGTAATTCTCTACTATAATATGATATTTCTCCCTCCTATTTGTCCTTTGAATTAGTTTGCGAGTAATTGTAAGCGTGTGAGGTTTTACAGTCAACTAATGTTCTCAGTCCAATTCAGTTTCAGATACGATTCAAAGAGTATGCTTACCACGTATCCATGAATGAAATAGACCTTGCAAACATCAGAAATGGGTTTCACATTTTACATTTGCCAGCTAGACTCGGCTGTCTTCTACTTAAAAGAAAAATGTTGTCGTACATTTGGATTCCAACCAGCGATCTTCTGTCTAAGAGTACAGCAAGTTATTGATCGCTGATATGGTTTGCGTTAAGAAATGAAAGCTACATATTTAACACTAACAAATCCTTTGGAAAAGAATTGATGGCCACTCTTATTATCTGCTAATATTTAAAAATAAGCCAATACTATTAACGCATAGTGTAATGGAAAGCATAGATAGTAAATGGTCGACCGAATATTTCCGAGCTGTTTATATTCAGTTAATTTTTCTATATTTGCAAAGATCTTCTAACCTGGTGCCGATTAAATCAAAGTAGCGTATCTCCATTATATCTCTTTGAAATTAAACGGAGGTAAGATCGACCGAAGATGATAAAGTCTGACGAAGTTGTGAATGATGTAAGCACACAGCTAGTTTATATAGCCCGGAAAGTCTCGATCGATCCAGTACTGGCTACCTGCCACTGATGAATAACTATACCGTATACAGTATCAAAACGTGTATGCCTTTTGATCATTCATGGGTTGTATATAGTATGAGTAATGATTATATGCCCGGTTTCACCCCGTTTTACCCTGTTATAGTCTGATATAGTCATAATCCTCGAATCCTCAAGTCGCGATAGCGGCTGTGACGTTTCTCAGCGCCCAAAAGGGGTTAAACCAGGATACTAATACCACTCACTAAAATCTAACAATGCAATAAAAGTAGACGTAAAAACAAGTATCAAATACCATCGGTTTATTATATTAGTCACGCATGGGAAAGTCACACGTCCAAGAGTGATTAAACTTGTCCAACATGTGGTCATGAATCGCATATGATTACTTCCTTAGAAGCAACCACCAACTCGAATCGTGATCCTCAGACATAGAGCTTTTATTAGCATCTATATGATCATGAGTCATGGTGTCGCTCCTGGATATGTTCTAAACGAGGACCTTGCACGCTCGCAGATCCAAAAACAGAACCATTGCGTTGTTCTGTGGCGGAACCAAAAATAATTATGTCTGAGAGCACAGTCCGAAACAAAATCAAATAGATGACTGCAAATAATCAAGGATATGCAGCATCAGTTCCCCATATCTAAATATCAATTCGATGGTTAACCTATCAATGATTCTAACTGAGCTTTTTTGCAATGACCAGTCTATCAGAGATTTGCCAATACACTTCGTCCTAACAAGCTGATTCTTGAATCTATGCATCATGAAAACCAGAAGACTATTACCGATGCTATCCTTGTACCAAACAGTTTTCAAAGCATATTGTAGGAAACGCGTCTCAACAAAGAAAGGTCCCTAACAGTTACAAAAACGACTGAAATCAAGTTGGTTACTTATTCCTTATTCATTATTCCCGATTCAATAAGCAATAAGTAACCATTTACTTATTCCCGATTCAAAATTTTCACAAATATATTTGTCTACTTATTTCTTATTTACACCGAGTTTATTATCATTCCCAATTCAATATGTAATTGGTTACCACTTAGTTAATGCAGATGAAAGCTATTTAGAGCATGCATTGGTGTAATTCTAACCAGATTGGAGAAATACGAGTGCTATATAAAGCTGAATATAGACAGATCACGGACTCTATGTAGGAATGCTTTAGGATATTGATAGGAATACGTGTTTAGTAATTTGATATAGGATTAATTAGTTGTGTTAGGCATTTCGGTCTTGTCTTGTGATACATGGCGTGATGTATTAGTATTCGGGTTCGAAAAGCTTACTAATGACTAAAGTAAAAGGAAACCACAAGAAAACCATACAAGTGTGAAATTGTTGATTTCTCTTCTTGTGTGGTCATGTCCTTAGAGGAGAATTATGTGCAGTATTTATGAGTTTAAGACGCCTTCAGTTGACTTTGAATATTGTCTTACGAATATGTAATTAAATTACTTGTGTGTTAGTTTAAAATTCTTTTTTATTTTCATTTTGTTTCATTACATTTTATTATAATGATAATTTTCACAATATTTGATTATTTTCGGAAAATTCACTTCTATGTTTTGACTTGATTTGAACGTAAAAGGTACTACATTATCAGTATTTTTAGCTCACCTTGATTGAGACGTTTTGTAAGCACTAAGCGAAAATGATTGGCTATTACCAAGGTCATGTTCAGTCCACGTGTTAGTCTGTTATAAACAGTTTCATTTTTAAATTCATTTCCAGCGTGTGAATCTGATTCTTAAATAGGGTTATTCGATTGTACTTGATAATTGGCATTTTTTTTTTACTGCGTTGTTAAATTTAGTGATCACGTGGCCCGTCACATGAGCCACCGTGTGATCTAAACTCGCGGCTTAAAACAGCCATTTGTTAGTAGATCTATCCAGTTGTATTTTAAACCTTGAAGGCTCAAGAGGTTTTTATTATTGATGCCACTTCTTCTGAAGTTCATCTAATTTTTGGAATTTAATAATTTATTCTCTAGAAAACTACACAAGTGTTCTTTTATATAAAAGTTCTGGGACAAAGATATACAGTGGAAATTTATTCTGGAATTCTAAACGGGAACATTATAAATTGTTATTCAACGAGGATCTGTTGCCATCAGTACAAAGACATCATCTGAAGTCATCGCATATTGGAACTTTATAGAGATTCGAACCTGGATTCAGTTAGAACTTTTTAGTGATAGCACTTATATTTGTCAATTCTAGGATTAAATATTGGATTATATTCAAAAACCGTAAGTCCTATTTCATATTTTACCTTGTTTTCTAGGGAAATAAATTATTTTGTTAAAATTTACAAAGCTTGTTGACTTCATTCTTTTCTTTTGTTACTTTTGTACGCGCCTACACGTAACAGAATAAAATTGGGTTGCTCGTCCTTGGAATATATGAATTTCGGCTAAAATATTTTAGACAATTGTTTTTTGAAATTTGAATTCCCCATACTTTTTAAATCCCAAGTATTATTTTACATTTTGTTTGAAATCTTTAGTGAAAACAACAAGCTTTTGTTCACAATGTCAATAAAAGTGGAGACTTTTCTATCTAGTCCTACTCAGGAGCAGTTGGATAGTTTGAAAAAAAGATGAGTTGCTTGAACCTGCCAGCAAATACGATATTTCTGAGGCAAAGTCTTCCTTAACGAATCGAGAAATTAAAACCATTTTGATTCAGCATTTGATAGAGAAGAATGTTCTTGATAAAGTGTTTTGGCTTCGGTCAGTAAGTCTGTATCAGACTCTGACATAAAAGTAGTGGAATTAAAAATGAAATGCAAGATGGAATTGGCGTTAAGGATGCTCGAGCTTCAGAAAGAGGAGAAACAAATGCATTTGCAATTAGAAGAGAAGCAATTGCAATTATAGTTTGAAAAAGAGGAGAGAGAGAGAGAAAGAGAGAGAGAGACAAAAAAGAGAAAACAAAACCAAATGTTATTTGAAAAAGATGAGAGAGAGAGAGAGACAGGAAAGAGAGATTGATAAACAAGTGAAATTACAATTTGAGAAAGAGGAGAGAGAGACAGATGCAAAAAGAGAAGGATGAGAGGGAATTTCAAATTATAATGAAAGAAATAGAGCTGACAAGTGAAAAGCACATTTCCACTTCACATACAAATTCAAGTTTCGACATTACAAACAATATTAGGCTAGTCCCCCCTTTTAGCGAAAAGGAAGTAGACAAATATTCGATTTATGTTGAAAAAGTTGCTCAAAATTTGAAATGGCCAAGGGAGTATTGGACTTAATTAATGCAATGTGTACGTTTTGGCAAAGCCCGAAATAGCTATGCATCCCTGTCAGTACAGCAGAGTTCTGACTATGATTTGGTTAAGGAGTGAATCTTAAAGGGTTATGCGTTTGTCCCTGTGGCTTATCGGCAAAAATTCAGAAACTATAAAAAAAGAAGCTGGACAAACTTATGTCGAATTTGCAAGAGAAAAAGAGCAGTTATTTAAGAGATGGTGCTTAGCCAAGAAAGTTGAACATGATTATGAAAGTCTCGAACAACTTGTGTTACTTGAAGAGTTCAAGAACTGTGTTACTAATGACATTAAGAATCATCTTCAAGAGCAAAAGATCGAAAACTTGGAAAATGCTGCTCTTGCTGATGATGAGTATTCCGCAACTCATAAAGTTCCTGTTGTAAGTAAATCTTTCACTCAGCAGTCTACTGGTAGAAAGGTATTTCAGCCTAATACGACTCCTTCTAAAACTCAATCTGGCACAACTTTTAAAAATCAAGCTTCTGATAAACTCGATGCAAAGTCCTTGTCTCGTCCTACGTGTACCTATTGCAGGAAAAAAGGACACGTCATTTCTGATTGACTCAAATTGAAATATAGGTATCAGAATCAAGATAAACCTATCCCAAATGCTCTTATTTCTAGGAGGTCAAGGTCACGGTCATGTATTGAAAACAATACATTTGTTGGGTCTAAAAAAAACCAGTCTGCTTTTATTATGGAGAATTATGAACCATTCATGTCGAAGGATTCTATACCACTCTTGGGTGATTTGGTCAATCCTATCCCTATTAAAATTTTAAGAGATACAGGAGCTTCTCAGAGTCTTTTATTATCAGGTACAATGCCTTTTTCTGAGAAGTCCTGTTCTAATGAGAGTGTTCTCATTCAGGGATTAGAATATTGCTTTGTTAATGTTCCTCTTCATTCTGTAAATATGTCATCAGACTTAGTTTCAGGACCTGTGACAGTCGGAATAGTGTCTTCTTTACCCGTTGAGGGCATTCATTTGTTACTAGGAAACGACCTAGCTGGAGACAAGGTTGTGGTTAATCCACTTGTAACTGACAAGCCTTCTTTCGATCAGAAAGTTGATCCTATTGAACAAGAATACCCTGATTTATACCCAGCTTGTGCAGTTACTAGAGCTATGACAAAGAAAGCTCTTGGGAATGATTTTGATAAGGAAAATATTCTTTAGGTGACACATGTATTGGTCAGGCTTTTGATGAGGTCACTTTCACTCCTAATTTGGATCAATCAAAGATATTGATCACAAAGAGTCTCTTTTGACTACTCATTCTCTTTTATCCAATCAGGGTGACAAACGACAATCACTTGTCGTCGAACAGAAAAAAGATCCTGAGATCTCCTGTTTGTTTCAGAGGGCCATTAGTGAAACTGAAGCCACTGAAGTACCTGTGTGTTATTTCATTAAAAATGGAATTCTTGTGAGAAAATAGAGACCTCCCGAGGTACTTACTAATGACGAGTGGTCAGTGAACTATCAAATTGTAGTTCCAAAATCTTACAGACAGGAAATACTTAGTTTGGCGCATGAAACTCCTCTAGCTGGCCATTTAGTGATAAATAAAACTTATCACAAGATCTTGACTCACTTTTATTGGCCAAAAATCAAAAGTGATGTTTGTAATTTTGTAGATCTTGTTATACTTATCAAATAGTAGGAAAACCCAATCAGAAGATACCTAAGGCTCATCTGCAACCCATTCCTGCATTTGACAAACCATTTAGTAGAATTATGGTAGATTGTGTTGGTCCCTTACCTAAGACCAAGTCAGTCAACCAATATTTGTTGACCATTATGTGTGCGTCAACAAGATTCCCAGCGACAATTCCTTTGAGGAATATTTTAAAAAAATCCGTAGTAAAAGTTTTGATAATTTTTTTTACTCAGTTTGGATTTTCCAAATCTGTCTAATCTGGTCAGGGGTCAAATTTTATGTCTGGAATTTTCCAGCTAGTAATGCTTGAATTTGGCACTCAGTAATTCAAGTCAAAAGTGAAATTATGGTTCCACAGAACTTTAATTGAGAGAAGTGTTGAGTCTTGTAATAGAGTTCATTCTCTCTTGCTCATTCTTCAAAATTTTCTTCAAACTAGATTTTACGGCCCTTACAAAGTTAAGAAGAAAATGAATGAGTTAAATTATAATAATAATACTCTGATCTAAATAAATTAATGGAGTACCAGTATATTGAGAGAGATAGCCAGGTAAATCATGCATTTAATCTAGTTGTACCTGTCCCACTCACTGAGAATTTAAATGAAGAAATTCAATCGGACTCTGTTGATCTTGGAGTAACACATCTTCGGAATTCGGAAATTATGAAAAATCTGGACAAGAAACTTTTACATTTGCAACAACAAGAAAGAAATGAACTTAAACCGTTATTATTTGAATATGAGCATTTGTTTCCAGATATTCGTACAAGGACAAACAAAATTTTTCATCAGGTTGAAATTGTACACTCAAAACCTGTGAAACGACACCCATACAGGATGAACCCTCTCAAACAGGAATACTTGAAAAAGGAAATGCAGCATTTGCTGGAGAACGATTTCATAGAGCCCAGTAAATGTGAGTGGAATTCACCATGTATACTTGTTCCGAAACCAGATAAAACTTTCCGTATGTGTACTGATTATAGGAAGGTGAACAGTGTGACAGAAACATTCATTTCCATTACCAAGAATGGATGACTCTATTGATACAATTGGAAATGCCAAGTACGTCACCAAATTGGACCTTTTGAAAGGATTTTGGCAAATTCCACTAACGGAAAGGGCAATGGAAATTTCGGCATATGTGACTCCAGATGGACTCTATCAATGTAAAGAAATGCCGTTTTTGGGATGAAGGGTTCTCCAAGTACTTTTCAACGCTTGATGAATATGATTACCTCTGGTCTAGATAATTGTGATGCTTACATTGATAATGTCATCATCTACAGCGACTCCTGGAAAGAACATCTTGCAACGATTCGGAAATTCTTCGACAGACTCACTGATGCAAATTTGACAATCAATTTATCTAAAAGTGAGTTTTGCCGTGCTTGTGTGACATTTCTAGGAGATATTGTGGGACATGGTCAAGTTAAACCTATAGATGCTAATGTCAAGACTACCTGTGATTTCCCTGTGCCTGTCAGTAAGAAGCAACTGATGCGATTTTTTAGTATGGCTGGCTACTATCGGAAATTTTGTTCCAATTTTTCTAATATTGCTGAACCCCTGACAAACTTGTTGAGCAAGCAGAATAAGTTTCTTTGGACTGAAGGATGTCAGGAGGCTTTTGATAGGTTAAAAGCCATACTCAAAAGTGCGCCAGTTCTTACAGCTCCAAATTTCAGTCAATCTGTTAAATTGTCTGTTGATGCAAGTGATGTTGGGGTTGGAGCAGTATTAATTCAAGAAGATAGAAATGGTGCTGATCACCCAGTTTCTCTCAGAAATTAAGCAAGCACCAAAGAAATTAATCAACAATCGAAAAGAAATGTTTGGCATTAATATTGGCATTACAACATTTTGAAGTTTACATTAGTTCAGCTCCTTCTAGGGTTGTTGTGTTTAGTGATCACAAACCCCTTACTTTCATCCACAAGATGAAAAATAAAATCAAACATTATTAAGGTGAGGTTTGTTTTTGCAAGAATATAATCGTGACATCAGACACATTAAAGGAATAGACAATTTGATTGCAGATGCACTTTCCCGTGTATGGAAATATTATTTCATGTACACTTTATTTAATTCATAAGAGTTTTGTTATGTAATTTTATTTTACCTCATGTATAATTTACATATGGTTAAAAGAAAGCTTTGTTACATAAATCTTTCTTTTTCTTTCTGGGGGGAAGTATTACGAATATGTAAATAAATTTCTTGTGTGTTAGTTTTAAAATCTTTTTTATTTTATTTTTGTTTCATTACATTTTATTATAATCATAATTTTCACAATATTTGATTATTTTCGGAAAATTCACTTCTATGTTTTGACTTAATTTAAATGTAAAAGGTATTACATTATCAGTATTTTTAGCTCACCTTGGTTGAGACGTTTTGTAAACACTAAGCGAAAATGACTGGCTATTACCAAGGTCATGTTCAACCCACGTGTTAGTCTGTTGTAAACAGTTTCATTTTTAAATTCATTTCCAGCGTGTGAATCTGATTCTTAGATAGGGCTATTCTATCGGACGTGATAACTGGCATTTTTTTACTGTGCTGTTCAATTTAGTGATCACGTGGCCCGTCACGTGAACCACCGTGTGATCTAAACTCGCGGCTTAAAACAGCCATTTGTTAGTAGATCTATCCAGTCGTATTTTAAACCCTGAGGGCTCAATAGCTTTTATTATTGATGCCAGCTTGTTCTGAAGTTCATCTATTTTTTGAAATTTAATAATTTATTCTCCAGAAAACTACACAAGTGCTCTTTTTTATAAAAGTTCTGGGACAAAGACATACAGTGGAAATTTATTCTGGAATTCTAAACGGGAACATTATAAATTGTTATTCAACGAGGATCTGTTGCCATCAGTACAACGACCTCATCTGACGTCATCGCCTTCCATATTGTAACTTCACAGAGATTCGAACCTGGATTCAGTTAGAACTTTTTAGTGATAGCACTTATATTTGTCAATTCTAGGATTAAATGTTGGATTATATTCACAAACCGTAAGTCCTATTTCATATTTTTACCTTGTTTTCTAGGGAAATAAATTATTTTGTTAAAATTTACAAAGCTTGTTGACTTCACTCTTTTCTTTTGTTACTTTTGTACGCGCCTACACGTAAGAATTGTCATGAAGTCCTTGGAACTGGGGAACTTAGCATACTTTTTTGACCGATTTCTAGAAATTGGGATTACATAAAGGGGAGTGGAGGGCGGGTAAAGCACTTGCCGCAAAAAGATTATATCTTACTTACACAGTTTGGTCGTCAAGTATCACCTTTTAAAAGATTTGACAAGGACCCATCTTGACATGTTATCTCTAGAGGATAGTGTAGGCACGAAAGAAGTCCTAAGGAATTTTGTTGAGCCGATTTCGAGACATCAGCTAGATGACGGAGGTCTCATACGACACATGTCGTAAGAAGATTATAACATAGACTCTTCTTTGACATTTTATCTCTAGGGGATAGAGGTCAATCCACGAAAAATGCCCTGACGAATTTCGTCGAGAGGAAACAGAAAATAAGGGACGCCCTATGGGTACCTGGTATTACCCCCCGCCCCCAACAAAAACATCACGAAAATGTTAATAGATTGCATCGATAGTTTGTACTAGTTGAACACCTGCTAAGAAGATTTTGATTTCAACGTCTCTTGGATAGTACCTAAATAGGTACGCGTTCTAACAGTAGAAAAAGTTTTTTTTTAAAAAATTCGTCGAGGCGATTTTGAGAAATCTACGGCTAGATGGAGATCACGTAAGACACATGGCGTAAGAACATTATATCTTTATACAGTTTTGACATGGAACCATCTTTGATATTTTATCTCTAGGAGATAGAGTCAACTCTCGAAGGAAGTCCTGACGAATTTCGTCAATGGCAAACCGCGATATAAGGGGCGTCCGATGGGTACCGGGTATGAAAAACAAACAAAGATTAATAGACTGAATCAAGAGTTTGTACCAATTGAACCTCTAATTCGAGGATTTTGATTTCAATGCCTGGTGGACAGTACTTGGTTAGGCACCCGTGCTAAATGTAAAAATTTTTTAGAATAATAAATATGTCAAGTCGATTTCGAGAAAGTCGCGGCCACATAAAGCTGTCGGGTACAACACATTCCGTATGAAAATTGTATTTTACGTATATATTTGGGTCATTTAGTCCCTTCTTTATAGAGTTTGACATAGACCCTTCTTTGACATTTCATCTAGAGGAGGATTGAGTCCATCCACGAAAGAAGTCATGACGACTTTTGTCGAGAGCAAACAGGGAAATAAGGGACTCCAGATGGGTACCGGGTATGAAAGACACGCAAATGTTAACAGCAGGAAAAGTCTGAAGAAAATTCGCAGAGCTAATTTCGAGAAATTCGCTGTTAGAGAAAGGAGGTCGAGTACAACATATACCGTTTTACAGTTGGGCCATTAGTCCCCTCTTTAGAGTTTTGATATGACCCCATCTTTAATATTTTATCTCTAGGGATAGAGTGCATCCACGAATAAAGTCCTGACGAATTTCGTGGTGTGGTAAAAGTAAAATAAGAGGTGTCCGACAGGTACCGGGTGCGAAAAACACTCAAATATTCATAGATTGTATCGATAGTTTCTAGTTTGATTTAAACGCCTCTTGAACGTTATATAGCTAGGGACCCGTTCTAACAGCAGGAAAATACAGAAAATGGTGGTCGAGCTAAATTTGAGAAATTCGCGACTAGATGATGGAGATCGAGAACAACACATCCTGTAAGAGTATATCTTACGTTACATTTGGGACTCTACGTCACCTTTTCATGAGTTTTGACATAGACACTTCTTTGATATTTATATCTCGGGGATAGAGACCACCCATAAAGGAAGTCCTTATGAATTTCGTCGAAAGGAAACAGCGACAAAATGGGCACCCTATGGATACCGGGTATGAAAAACACGCAAATGTTAATAGATTGTATCACTAGTTTGTATTGATTGTGCTCCAACTCAGAGGATGTTAATTCAACGTCTCTTGGACAGTATGCAAATAGGGACCCGTTCTTACCGTAGGACAGGTGTAAAGAAACTTCTTCAAGCCAATTTCGAGAAATTCGCAATTGGAGGAAAATGGTCGAGTACGACACATATCGTCAGAAGATTACATCATACCTAATCAGTTGGGCCATTACATCCCATCTTAAGAGTTTTGACATGGACCAGTCTTTGATGATTTATCCCGAGCTTTGACATGGACCAGTCTTTGATGTTTTATCTCTAGGGGATAGATCTATCCACAATGGAGGTCCTGACGAATTTCTTCAAGAGGAAACGACCAAATAAGGGGTGTCCGATGGGTATCGGGTATGAAAACCACGCAAATGTTATTAGATTATATCACTAGTTTGTACTGATTGTTAGAGGATTTTTTTTCAGCGTCTCTCAAACAGTATCTAATTAGGAACCCGTTCTAACAGTAATCAAGATTTGAAGAAAATTCGTACAGCCAATTTCGAGAAACTAGCGGTTAGATAAAGGAAGTCGAGCAGAACACATGCTATAAGATTATATTTTGCATTTTCTTTTGGGCCATTACGTCACCTTTCATTGAGTTTTGATATGGACCCTTCTTTGCTATTTTACTTCTAGGGGATAGCGACAACCAACAACGGAATTCCTGATGTATTTCGTTGAGAGGAAACAGCAATAAGTCCACTATGGAAGCCCTATATGTCCCATGTATGAAAATACACGCAAATGTTAATAGATTATATCGTTAGTTTATACTAAGAGTACTCCAACTTAGACGATTTTGATTTGAACGTCTCTTGGTCGGTATTTGAATGGGGACCCGATCCAACAGAGGAAAAGTTTGAAGAAAATTCGTCGAGCCGATTTTGAGAAATTTTCGGCTAGATAGGGGAAGTCGAGTACAACGCTTGCCTTCAGAAGATGAGATCATACATATATTATTGGGTCATTACGTCCCCTCTTAAGAGTTTTGACATGGACCTTTCTTTGATATTTGATCTCTAGGGGATAGAGTCCATCAACGAAGGGAGTCCTGACGAATTCATCAAGAGATAGGAACGGAATAAGGGGCGAACGGTAAGTGCCTGGTATGAAAAACACGCACATGTTAATAGATTGTATCGCTAGTTTGTACTGATTGTACTCCAGCTTAGATGATTTTAATTTCAACGTCTCTAACAGTTGGAAAGTTTTGAAGAAAATTCGTCGAGCGGATTTCGAGATATTAGCGGCTAGATAAAAGAAGTCGAGCAGAACACATGCCGAAAGATTATATCTTACGTTTACTAATGGGCCATTACGTCACCAGTTTGTACTGTTTTGATATGGTCCCTTCTTTGATATTCTATCTGTAGGGGATAGACTCCACCTACGAAGGATATCTTGACGAATTTCGTCGAGCGGAAACAGCGAAATAAATGGCGCCTTATGTGTCCCGGGTATGAAAAACACGCAAATATTAGTAGATGGTATCTATAGTTTTTACTAATTGTACTCCAGCTTAGAGGATTTTATTTCAACTGCTCCTGGACAGCGTCTAATTGGTGATCAGTTCTAAAGTAACAAAAATTAGAAGAAATTTCGTCGAACCAATTTCGAGAAATTCGTGACTAGATGAAGGAGGTCGAGTACAATACATGCCGTAAGAAGATGATATCTGATGTATTAAGTTTGGCTATTACGTCCCCTCTTAAGAGCTTTGACATGTGCCCTGTCTTCGATATGTTATCTCTAGGGGATAGAGTCTATCCACGATGGAAGTCCTGACGAATTTCGTCGAGAGGAAACATGGAAATAAGGGGCGTCCTATGAGTACTGGGTATGAAAATACCTCAATTCTTGATATATTTGTATCAATAGTTTGTACTAATTGAGTTTCTACTTACTAGAGGATTTTGATTTCAACGCCTCTTTGCGGCTAGATGAAGGAGGTCGGGACCAACATATACCGGAAGAAGATTAAATCTTAGTCCTGGCGAATTTCGTCGAGATGAGTCGGCGATGTAAGGGGGAGTAGGCTATAGGAACCGTGTATGAAAAAACGCAAAATTAATTGATTGTACCAATAGTCTAATAATTGTACTCTAATTTAGATGATTTCGATTTCAACGTCTCTTTTACAATATCTAAAGCTGGGCCTGGTCTAACAGTATGAAATGTTTGAAGAAAAGTCTTCAAGCCGATTTCAAGATTTCATGGCTAGAGACAGGAGTTCGAGGGATATGTTGTCTCTAGAGGATAAAGTCCACCAAAGAAGAAAGTCCTGACGAATTTCATCGACGAGAAATAGCGATATAAGGGGCACCCAATGAGTGTCCAGTATGAACAGCAAGAACATGTTAATAGGTTGTTTCAATAATTTGTACTAATTGTACTCCTACTTAGAGGATTTTGATTTCAGCGTCTCTTGGACAGTATTTAAAAAGGTACTCGTCCTAGCAATACCAAAACTTTCATAAAAATTTCTGGGGCCGATTTCGAGATATCAGCAGCTAGGTGACGGAAGTCTGGTTCAATACATGCCGTAAGAAGATTATACCTTACGTTTACATTTTGGCAATGCGTCCACCCATTCTAGAGTTTTGACATAGAAAGTTCTTTGATATTGTATCTCTAGTGCATAGATTCCACCCACGAAGGAAAACCAGTCGAACTTTGTCAACAGTAATCGGCGAAATAAGGGGCGCGCTATGGGTACAGGGTATAAAAAACAAGCAAATGTTAATAGATTGTATCAATAGGTTGTACTAATTGTACTCCTACTTATCGGATTTTGATTTCAACTTCTCTTGGACATTACGAAAGTAGTGATCCCTTCTAACAGTAGAAAACATTAGAAGAAACTTTGTCCAGCCTATTTCTAGAAAATCGCGCCTAGATAAAGCAATTAGAGCTCTACACATGCTGTAAGATTATATCTTACGTTTCCATTTGAGCCATTACGTACCCTTTTTATTCAGTTTTTACATGGACTCTTCTTTGATATTTTAACCCTAGGGTATAAAGTCCACCAACGAAGGACGTCCTGACATTTCGTAGAGAGAAAACAGCGAAATAAGAGCGCACTGTGGGCGTCGGGTATGAACAAAACGAAAATGTTAATACATGAATCATTTGTACTAATTGTACTCCTGATTTTGACGTCTCTTGGACAGTATCTGATGAGGGACCCGTCCAAGCAATAGGAACATATTTAACAAAATGTTAACCTATCCAATTTCGAGAAATTCGCGGCTAGATAAAGGGGTTCGTGTCGAACACATGCCGTAAGAAGATTATATCTTACGTATAATGTTAGGACATTACCTCCCCTCCTTAAAGAGTTTCGACATGGACCCTTCAATGACATTTCATCTCTGTTGGACCTATGAAGCAAGTCATGACGAATGTCAAGGAGAGGAATCACCCAAATAAAGGGCATCCTAAGGGTACGGGGTATGAAATACACGCATAATAGAGATCACTTTGAGCAATAATAAATTATAATTTGTACTAATTAAACGCAGACTTGCAGGGTTTTGATTTAAACGCCTCCAGGAAAGTATCTAGTAAGGGATCTGTTCCAGCAGTGGAGAAGTTTGGAGAAATTTCGTCGAGCCGATTTGGAGAAACTCGCTGCTATATAGAGGGGTTTGAGTACAACGCATGTTGTACGGAGATTATACCTTGCATACACCCATAGCTATTACGTCCCGTCTTAAAAGGGTTTTGACATGTACCTCTCTTTGATAATTTGTCAAGGGATAGAATCGACCCGCGAAGGGGCACCCTATGGGTACCGGATATGAAAAACACGCACAATTGGGATCGATTTGATCAATATTTGTACTAATATGACACATATTTAGAGAATTTTGATTCCAACGCCTCGTCGGCGGTATCTAGATTTGTGTATGTTCCAGCAGTAGGAAAATTGTAAAGAAAATTCGCCGAGCCGATTTCGAGAAATTTTCGGCTACATCAATTGGTTTGGGTCAACTGCATGCTGTAATATATATATATATATATATATATATATATATATATATATATATATATATATATATACTATATATATATATATATATATATATGTTACCTATACAGTTGAGACATTACGTACCCTCTTGAAAGAGTTTTGAAATGGATCCTTCTTTGACATTTTATTTCTAGGGGATAGAATCCACCCGCGAAGGCCGTTCTGACGAATTGTCTTCAAAACTCAAGGAAATAAGGGGTACCCTATGAGTATTAGGTATGAAAAACAAGCACAATGTGGATCGATTGGATCAATCATTTTTAATTTGACAACTACTTAGATGATTTTGTTTTCAACGCTTCGTCGGTGGTATCTAGATTTGTGTGTGTTCCAACAGTAGGAAAATATTAAAGAAAATTAGTCGAGCCGATTCCGAGAAACGTATGGCTGTATAACGGGTTTGGGTACATTGCATGCCGTAAAAAGATTATATCTTACGTATTCATTTTAGACTTTACGTTCTCTCTTTAAAGAGTTTTTAAATGGACCCGTCCTTAAGATTTTATCTCTGTTGGATAGAGGCGACCCACGAAAGATCTGGATCGCCTGCTGGTGAATTTAAAAAGTGTGGGGACAAGGACTTTCGTCCACCAGGATAGAGGCGCTACAAGGCTCATCCAAGAAACGCGGAAATCTTGAGACAATACATATTTTAACTGATGATATTTATTTCTCATCATTTCGCACTGTTCGTCTCTCTGTGTGTCGATCTTACTCGACGCGCGACCACGACCTTGCCGGCGACCTGGCGATCCAGACGACGATCCAGTCGACGATCCAGCGACTCTGTTGACGACGCAGTCGCCGACCACAGGACACCCAGTCGGAGACTCAGCAATCCAGCCAATCTGTCGGCGACAAAAAACCAAAAATAAGACGGTGTCCCGCTGAGGTAGAAATCTGTCGCACTCCGGATCACCAGTCCTCAGAGAGATTCAGCGGGGTATCACTCCAAATACAAAGACCTATCCTAAAGAACCTGAGATAACTAGACTCGGTGTAGTGTAGCCGAGGGAGTTTCCGCTGCAATAATTTGACCCAATTAAAAACCTGTTTAAAGGATTTTTATTTCAACGAGGCCTCCTCGGCGGTTTCTAGGTAGTTATGTGTTCCAGCAGTAGGCAAAGTTTGGAGAAAACTTGATGAGCTGATCCCAAGACATTTGTGGCTATATAAATGGGGTCGGGTAAAACACTTGCTGTAAGAAGCTTTTACATTATCTATACAGCTGGAAAATTACGTACCCCCTTTAAAGAGTTTTGATATGGACCCTTTATTGATATTTTATCCCAAGGAGATAGAGTCCACCTACGAAGGAAGTCCTGACGAATTTCATGGAGGCCCTTATTTTGCTCATTCCTCTTCACGAAATTCATTAGGACTTCCTTCGTGGGTAGACTCCATCCCTTAGAGATAAATATCAAAGAAGGATCCATGTCAAAACTCTGTAAAGAGGGGACGTCATGTCCCAACTGTATACATTAGATATAATCTTCCAACGGCATGTCTTGTACCCAAACCCCATCATCTAGCGGATTAATTTTCTTCAAACTTTTCCTACTGTTGGAACTGATCCCAAACTAGATAGTTTCCAAGAGGCGATGAAATCAAAGTCCTCTAAGTCCGTGTCCAATTAGTTCAAGTTATTGCTCAATTCGATCCACATTTTGCGTGTTTTTCACACCCGTTACCCTTAGGGTGCCTCTTACTTGGACAAGTCCGCTCCACAAAATTCGTCAGGACTTCCTTCGTAGGTGGACCCTATCTCCCAGAGATAAAATATCAATGCAAGGTTCATGTATAAAGAGTGGACATAATGGCCCAAATGTAAACGTACGAAATAATCTTACGGCATGTGTTCTTCTCGACTTCCTTTATTTAGTGGCGAGTTTCTCGAAATCGGCTCGACGAATTTTCTTTAAACTTTTTCTGCTGTTAGAAAGGGGCTTTATTTCGATACTGTATAAGAGTCGTTGAAATCAAAATCCTCTAAGTAAGTGTTCCATGAGTACAAACTATTGATACAGTTTTTTAATATTTCCGTGTTTTTCATAGCCGGTACCCCCTATTTCGCCGTTTACACCACAACTTCACAAGTACATGGTTTCTCCTTATTACATTTCCGTAACGTAGCGGTAGTATTTCACACCAACTCAAACACCAAATACAGGGAACTATTTTACCTGCGCTACCTCAGGCCAGTCAAATCATGCTTTTAAGCTTAATTTCGCCTGTAACCTTGAATCATATCTACCATCATTGGAACAACACAAGCCGTCTCCAGACAACGGAACCGTCCCTTCTCAGTTTACTCTGTTGTACAAGTTACCAGTCACTCATCACGAATACTGCACATGGACTCACTTAATCGTTCCATACAGTTAGATTTTAATAGGGACTACTCAGCTACAGGGACACTTATGGAAATCTGACCTGAACTCACTATAAATTTAAATCGTGCCATCCTGGAATCTCAACAACACTGCAATCTGTGACGTTTGCCCCTAGTAAGTGGCTAATTAGTCGGGCTGAGCACACCGACTTCCCAAAATCAAACAAGTGGTCACTAAAATCTATGAAATCCTTAAAATGGAGAGCAATGTGCAAATGGCGGATACTCCAAAATTTATTACAATATTGTAACGAGGAAACCCCATGGACTTTAAATTTTCGTTTCATTATTTACTATTTCGTTTCGTTAAAGTTTGTATTGTGATTTTAAATGCTTGGCGGGCTTTGTAATGCCATCTATCGTCTTAGTTTTGAGTCACGTGATTCCGCCTGGGTATATATACGGGCCAAATATGGCTGCTATGGTGGTGTGTTAGGAAGCGGTATAGTGTGAAGACATCCCCTGCAGAGAAGCAGTATAACCACCCCGACTGAGGATAACTTCTTCTTTCTCATTTCGCACTGTCATCTCTCTGTCGATCACAATCGCATAACGACTGCGACCAAGTCTGCGACCGAGACTGCGACAAGTCTGCGACCTGTCGGCGACCCTGCGACAAGTCTGCAACCCAGTCGGCGACAAGTCTGCGACCAGTCGGCGACCCTGCGACAAGTCTGCAACCCAGTCGGCGACCAGAAGAGGACCCAGTCGGCGACAAGTCTGCGACCAGTCGGCGACCCTGCGACAGAGACTGCGACAAGTCTGCGACCTAGTCGGCGACTGAGACCAAGTCGGCGACACACAAGAAGCCAGGAATAAGACGGTATCCCGCTGAGGTAGAAATCTGTCACACTCTGGAGTGCCAGTCCTTAGACAGATTCAGCGGGGTATCACTCCAACTATAAGACCTATCCTAAAGAGCCCGAGATAGCGAGACTCGGGGCAGTGTAGCCAAGGGAGTGTTCCGCTACAATATCAAAGATGGGTCTATGTAAAAACTGTATAAAGAGGGAACTTATTAGCCCAAATGTAAACGTAATATAAAGTCTTACGTCATGTGTTGTGCTCTACTAACTTTATCTAGCCGAGAATTTCTCGAAACTGGCTGGACGTGTTTTCTTCCACTTTTTCCTACTGTTATTTCGATAATATCCAAGAGGCGTTGTAATCAAAATCCTCTTAGTAGAGGCTCAATTAGTGCAAAATTTTGATACAATCTATCAACATTTTAGTGTTGTTCATACCCGGTACCCATCGTTGTTTCTTATCGACGATATTCGTCTGGACTTAATTTGTAGGTGGACTCTATCGCAAAGAGATAAAATATCAGAACTCTTTAAAGAGGAAATATAGAGGCCCGTCTATATTCGTAAGGTATAATCTTCTGATCGCATGTGTTGTGCCGGACCTCTTTCATCTAACCGCGAATACGTCGAAATCGTCTAGACGAATTTTCTTCTAAGGTTTCCTACTTGTGGGATCGGTCACTTTTTACGGACTTTCAAACAGGGGTTGAAATCAAAATTCTCTGACTTAGGGTTCAAGCATCGCAAAGTTTGGCTGTAATCTGTTTTCCGCTTGCATTAGACAAACACCGTCAGAAATGCTTTTGGGAGTCAAATATATGTCAGTTTAGAAGATATCATACAATAATAAATTTCAGAAGAATTTTAGTGGTGAACTGTAAGGAACTAGATATGTACTGAAGAGGTAATCTACTAATGGACTTTGTTACAACTATCATATATTAATCTCCGGATTCCAAGAAATCGGGTCTACGAATTTTCTTTAAACTTTTCCTACAGTTGGAAGAGATCCCTAACTAGATATTGTCCAAGAGGCGTTGAAATCAATGCCTTCTAGTTAGGGGTTCAATAATTACAATCTTTTCAATCGATCCAAATTGTGCTTCTTTTTCATACCCGGTGCTCGTAGGTTGCCCCTTTTTTCGCTGATTCCTCCCGATGAGATTCGTCAGAACTTCTTTCGTGGCTCGACACTATCCCCCAGAGATAAAATGTCAAAACTCGTTAAAGAGGAGATGTATTCGCCCACCTGTATAAGTAAGATATAATCTTCTCGCGGCATGTGTTGTACTCTCGCCCCCTCCCTTTATGTAGCCCCAATTTCTGGAAATCGGTTAAACGAATTTGTTTTTATGACTTTGGCTTCTGTTGGAACAGATTCCTGAATAGAAATTGTCCATCATACGTTGCAATCAACATCGTTTAGGTACGGGTTTTATTCGTACTAAGTATTGATAGATTTGATCCACGCTGAGCGTGTTTCATACACCTACCCGTATGCTTGTTTACCCAGTTCCAAGGACTTCAAGACATTAGTGGGTATCAACTGAAGGTTTCCTAAACCCTTATATATTTAAAATGATTTTTCTCTAAGCACACTGGAACCACAAAACCCATACAAGTGTGAATTTGGAAATCTCCAATATCACACTTGTATGTTTTGGTTTTTTTGTGTGTGTGGTTTCACGTTTACATGAGTCATTAGTAAGCTTTTTGAATCCAAATACTAATAGTTCGCACCATGCACAGCAGGACACGACCCACACACCTAACACAACTAATTAATCCTATCTCAAATTACTAATTATGTATACCCTTTCCTACACATAGTCCGTGATTTGTTATTTCTCTAACTGGGTTAGAACAACACCAATGCATGCCATGAAGGGCTTTTAATCTTCAGTATTTAAGTTATTACCAGTTAGTTACTGAACTGTGAATAAAGAATGAATAGCCAACTGGATGTTAATAAGGAATATGTAAACAAATGCATGTAGAAATAGTTGAACCTGGAATAAGTAACCGGTTACTTATTCCTTATTCAATCGGTAACTGGTTACTATATCCTTATTCAGTCGGGAATAAGGAATAAGTAACCAACTTGATGTCTATTAAAAAACGCAGGTTCACCCTCAGACTGCATGCCACGAAGAGAACTCCGGTATTGAGATTGCACTTCGTATAGGAAAATGCAGCTCTAAGAAAACCCAAACGTTGCTCAAGACAACAGCTCCTATACTAAAAGGAGCAAAATCTATCATCTCCACCAGAGAGGATGCTAGCTGAGACTGCGTCCTGACATTTGCATTACCACTAATATACGAACGCTACAATGAAAGAAACCCAATCACCAGTATCTATGCAATCACAACTTAGAAGGTCACATTTCACTATTATAGATAATTCCAAAGGCAGAATGGTACCCAAAAAAGCTCTCTAAGTGAATGGTTTCATTTATAAATCCAGGTCATTATTTAGGATTGCTTCTCTAAATGCACACAAACCAATTCCAATCAACGTAACTCTTATTCAAAGCAGCATACAAACCACTTTTAACCATTAGTTCTAGAAGTTAATACTGCTCATGATTAATCCCAAACGATTTACCGAAACCGAAAGAGTCGTCTGCCTTCAACTAAGAATATTAGCATACATACAATTATAAACTATACACCAGCCGTAGTGAGCGGAGCAATCTGATATATTCCGTACGACTTTCATTACTCCACCCCTTAGACAATAACGTTCGCAACCCAGCCTACTACAGCCACACGGGTACAGCTGTTGCCCATCCTTACGCTTTTTGCTATAACAGGTCAGTTAAATAAAACAATAAAACAGTTATTTTAAAAAATTCAAAACCAACAAAAAACTCTAGAGGAAAAAGTGAACCTCTTTAGCGAATTAAATCAGGAAGTTATTTCTACAATTTATTTAAGGTTTTTTCTGTGGTTAATGGAAAGAAGTGGTGGCAATATTTTTCAAGCCAGTAAAGTTGGTACTATTGTTGGAGAGACTAACAAACAGTCAGACGCGAGTTGACGTTCGGGTATCAAACTTCAAGCATATATACGTGTTTGTATTATAGGGTTTTTATTTTCTTTGCAAGATTTAATATAATCTAGTATTAATGTCTTGTACTAAATTGGTACATACAACTAAAGAGAAACTGTATATAATTTGGTGTACAACCTCGATTCATACGTTTCCATGACGTCTTCAGTTTCTGCTTCAAATATTGCAGATTCTAACTTTTAAAATTTAACAATAACACAAAAAGACAACCTGTGCTGTTTCTCTTGCGCACTACTTATTTATAGTTGTGATGACATGAAATTAATGAATCAGAAACTGGTCAACATTAATTTCATAATTAAAGATATTGAATGCACTAAAACACATCAAAATTAATTTCATAACAGACATGACATTTTTATTGCAATTAAATTATTTCCCGGTATTCTTCCTTCATTGTGCTTTCAAAGTAGTGCTTTATCGCAGTTTTAAAACATGCATTCAATTTACACTATCAAAGGTTGTCCTGAACATAACCATACTAACGTAGGAAATTAGTTTCTCTTTTGAATGTAAAGGAGTATATCACTTCGAATGTTAAGTTCCATTAATGTGGAAGGAGTTGTGTTGCTGATTTTGTATCACTATTATGTATTTTGTAACAATAAACAGTTGGGCGTTGTTAATTTCTATGATTTGAAAGACTTTATAAAGACATGGAATGCTTTACTGAGTTTTGCTAAAAATGTCTTTGATCAAAGAGTAGTAAATTCTGTGAATTACACGTAACGTAGACATGGCTATGTCAGGCCAAATTGCGCTTGCTCAAAATATTTCGTGACTCCAGACACTGTATTGATCTTCACTTTAGACAATAAGATTTTGTATTTTTTTCAGTCACTTAGACCTGACATTGCATTACTCTCACACTCAGAATGTCACGATATGTACGTCAAGTAGATATTGCCGTTTCCTCGAAGTTGAAATTTTCACCATGGATTACCAATCAAGTTTCTCTGTGTCATTAAAGATCAGATTGCCTTTGTTCCGCTTCATGTAATTTGATTTGCTTTCTGTCATTACATACCTTTATATTCTTTGAATTATAAAATTAATTTGTTATGGGGTTACATGCAATATAAAATTAATAAAAATTAGTCAAAAGTATTAGGAATACAACAACAGATCACCGTTTACTGTGTTCTTTTTTTATTAAAAAATGTTATTAGTGCCTGTACTTGCTTATAAGACGAGTCGAACTGCAAACTACAAAGACCCAAATCTGCCGTAGCATATTGCGCCGGAAGATCTGGATCAGTGCAGTTTGTCAGGGGTAGTCAGTAGAATAAACAGCATATACCTTGCTATGAAGGCCAGTAATGCTACAGCAGATCAGAATCTTTGTTGTTTGCAGTTTGATTCGATTTAATAGCCAGTATATCCGGTAGTTTTGATGAATCGCTTAGCACAACACATACAATGGTTACTATGCTGAAATGCTGATCCCTTTCCCAAACTGAGCAGAATTACCTTGTGTTTTTATCCCTAACTCCTCCTTGGTTTACATAAGATTCCATGTGGGTGGGGGAATCCCTATATGATACTTGTGTTGGATATTGCTCAAGGCCGAATCAAAGGAAGGTTTCAAACACGCAAATATACAGTCACTTTCATTTAAAATTTGATCAAAGTTTAATTCCTTGCACGTTTATTGGGTATCATACACACTTTGAGTAAATAGACACGTAGAAGTTTTCCTTCGGTTCCCTTTCGTGGAAAGTCGGTGCCATTTTCAAATGTTAGAACCCAACTCCTCCATTTAACATTATCCGGCCCTATAGCTACATAGCAGAAAAATATTTTAATATGTCGATATTAATAAAGGAATCATAAATAATTAGTAGATAACAATTTTCTTAAGTTGCAAATCCATGTAGCGGGAACAGACACGATCGTTATGTTTTGCTGCTAGAAGACTAACATCAAGCTTCAGAACATGTAGAAGTTTGGTCTCAATGTAGTTTGCATCTTAAAATGAAATCTGCCATGTGGTATCAAATAAATAAATTATTTTGTAATGATAGAGCTTGGATCATTAATTCGTTTTATATAGGTATCCATTATAAGTGTGAAAACTACACCTTCGAACGAGTGGTAATAGGAAGTTTTAGAATTATTTGGGCGACCCTTTCTGGAGCTTATCAATTCAGGATAGATTCTAATTTGATTTGTTTTACAGTCGTAGTCTATCATTGGTAGTATATACCCCCCCCAAAAAAAAAAAGTTCAAGTGGCTAGAGAGGTAAATACTTCAACATTAATAATACTAAATCCTTCTAAGCAATTTTGAGCTAGCTAGAAGTAAATTCTTGTTAATGGATATGTGCTGTCTTGTTCTGGTTGTCATACATTTCGTTATAGAAACATTATTATGCATTCTGTTTTGTTGACACCAGACTGATATAATGATGAAGTCGAATTGAATTTTACAACAGTAGATTCAAGAGACATTACCTGATGAATGAAGTGATTAGAACGTCCGTCTGGATGTGGGAGGTCGCGGGTTCGAATCCGGCCGAGTCATTCTAAAATCTTAATTAAAAAATGGTACTAGTTGCTGATCGCTTCGCGCTCAGCATTAAGAGGTTATTGTTAGGACTGGTCGGCCTGGTGTCAGGATAATGTGACTGGGTGGGACATGATGCTACATGTCTGCAGCATGATGTCCTAATGCTAGACATCATTATAAACTGCCACAATGCAGACATCGTGGCGATATAACTGAAAAATTGTTAACGCTAAGTTAAAATCCAAATCACACACACACACACACACACACACACACACACACACACACACACATCGTCTAAACTGTGACTTTAATCGGAAGTATATTTACGCGGGCAAACAATCTGATAAGATGTGAACCAAGTAAAAGAATATGAAGACAACGTTTTGGCTGAACGTTCTTAATAACTGCCGAATGATCAACCAATCGAATGCTTTTGTAAAAAGTAATGAATATTGCTCCAGTAAATTCGCCTGAATCCTTCGCTAGTAGCCACTAGTCTATACGTTTGGTTAATGCAGTTTGACATGAATGTCTCTGTCGGAATATTGATTGTGATTTATATATGAGTATAACTTTAATTGTTATAATATCCAAAAAGATTCCTGATATGATTTTACAATACTTTTTGAAAATAAAGGTGGATGGGTCATTCGTTTCATCTCCTTCATAAATTACAAATAGTTTTGCTAATTTCAATGATTCTAGAATTTATAGGAAGTAATAATACAGTTAGGTTCATCCTTCAATAACTCAGAGATTGATAAAGTCTATCGTTTTAGAATTTTGGGGTGAATTCCATCTCTACCGGCTGATTATAAATTATTGAAAGTAGAGGGATATTGACTCATAACATGATCAGGTACCATTTCAGTTACGAAGGCAGTAAGTTTGTCCATGTTTGACTCTGTAACAATCAAGTGTTTGGAAAATATTAACAAAAAGAGGTTCAGTTCGTTTGCAATTTCTTGATCATCAGTATAATTAACGCCATTGACTAATTTCACATGGACCTAGAAGTGCCGGTTTCGTTTAAGTCAGTTGGGTTACTTGGGATTCCAATCTGCACCTGGACCAATTGAGATTTCAATTTACATCAACTGAACCATATAACAACAGACATAAAAGGCAGTGTGAACATGTTCTACAACAAAACGATGTATTTTGCCTTGATGTCCGACATCAATAGCACCCCCTCCCCAACAAACCACCTTCCAAAACAAACACACGTGAAAGACAGAGAAGTCACTATGTTCATTTTTGGGGGCTATATAGTAGTTAATACATGATATCTACAGTGTGCTAAATTATCCCTATAGGCTCAGGTTCTTATGTCTGGTCATCTTTTATAAACTAACCTTTGTGTCCATTCTCTGTTTCCTGTGTGCCTGGGAAACTGTTTTTACACAGTCGTACACCAATAATCGAGTATGCGAAGAACATAAGGCACATCGGAAAACCATAGAGTCCAGTCATGAGGAATATTTGGTAGGCCTGTTTGTCATCTGGTTCCAGATCCAGAGTACAGAACGTCAAATATTCTGTGAACTGAGAAGGATATGTTCTACCTAGCCTCTGATACAGAAGTTCTGGTAAACTCACAAGAGAACCCAGTCCCCAGATTACCGTAATGGATATTCCCATTACAGCCGCCGTAAACCTCATTCTAAGCGGATGGCAGATGGCGAAATATCGCTCGACAGAAATGGCACACAAAGTGAAGACAGAAACTGCAACGGATAGCGTCTGCAAAATAATAAATAACGTAAAAGTCCAGGTAAAGTCAAAACTTAAATAGATCATGAAATGAGTTTATGATCACGTCACTACGGCATCATTAATTACAATATCTGCATGCTGGTTCCAGAGAGAAATGGACATGTTTTTTCTGTGTCTTGTCAATTTATCAGTAGTGTTTAATTCGAACAATAAATGAACGATAGCATAAAACACTGACAACAGAAGATAATGTTTGAAAAGGTCTTGGAGTTTATCTGTATCTTGATTGAAAATGCGAAACTTTGCTGCGTGAATCTTACGTACACAAGGGATTTCCTAATATTTCATCCTGCATAATTGAGAGTCAAAGGATAAATTGATTGATTGTTTCATTGGTAAATAATGCTCTCACATTTTTTGTGCCCAGAAAACAGAAACTAGAAATATGTTGACCCAGGGCTACAGTATATTGAATTTATTCAATTCAACATCCTAATATAAAAAATTATTTCTTCTTCATCTTATTTTAAAGCGATTCAAATATTTCATAAATGAAACTAATTGCAACTATTTCAAGACGAAAAGAAAGGGAAGTTTTAGAGTAAACAGTTTGTTTAAAAGTTCTTTATCTTGATTATTATTACACAGGAATAAGAGGTTCTTTTCGCGGTTTGAAATTGTCGGAGTCTAATAAGATTTTATTTTTATATACTTCAGTCTAAAAGATCGAAACGTCTTAGAGAAATGATTTGCATATTATGTTATTACTATATTTTCATGTGTGAAAAATATATCCTTATATGTTCAGATGTGTAAACATAAGATTTCCCATCATACCATGCGACACCCGATTGTGTGTGTACCTGCAGAAGATATGCCTGTAGCATATTTAATTTAATATATTTAATTTGCATTGTTTGATTGTTAGTTGCTTTTAACTTTTTTATTTCATTATATGCTATTGTAACGTAACATTGTATGTAGGACTTAACCTTGTCCAAAATCAAGTTTATTTTCTACTTTACCTGAATTATTGATTTTATTTTCATTGTTTTATTTATTCTGTAAACAACTAATATATAGCTAAAATAGTCTCTATGTGTATGGATTTATTATCAGCATCATTATTAATATAAGTAAATATACCTATTTGGGTCTGGGTCTAGGTCATTTAGATTCCCCTACAATTTACATGTGTACCTGACATTGTTCAAGTAATATATTATAATTTTAGTAACATTCTTTTTTAATTATAGCTAATATTTTATTTTGTATACAATAGGAACGTTCCAGAAGGCTATTTTCCATTAGGTAATTTTTTTTATTAAAAAATGTTAATTGTGACCTCAGCTCAAGTAGAATACTAAATAATCTTGTTGCTGAAAAGATTATTCATTGGTGCGTAAGATCAAGCAGAAACATATTCTATTATTGTTGTGTTCAATATTCATTTGGGCTGGAATTTATTTCTTTTCATATTATTTAATTTAGTGGTTATTTTCCATCGAAATACAGAGTGCTCATAAAAACTAGTATTCTTGGACAGAGACTTTCACTGGGACTTACAGTGAATTTAAACCAGAAATTATATTACAGTGTTTCAACAAAAGGCTGTTGGCACATCAGTATTATTTAGGTCATCACAGACGCAGCAACATTTCAGCATTGGACTTAATTTGGATGTCTAATAAAGTTTGTTCAGAAATTTAAATTATTAGGACTTGTGTCTCTAATTCTAGAATTAGTTTGGGATTTAATTAGCGATACACTAAGTGTTTTTCTTTCATTTTCACTTTGCATTCTAGGGAAAAACTTATTTGACGAATTATGCAAAGCTTACTGCTTTTTTTCACTCTTTTCTGTAACTTATTTTAAGAGCAAAGGATCGTAACACAGCAAATAAATAGAAACCGCATTACATTTCGGACACGGAAAACGTTGTTTGATGAAGAAATTTGAATCGATGCCATTTCGCATCTCTATGGAGTTATTTATTTATATGCATTACTAAATCGGGTTTAATTTTGCTCAGAATGTCAAAAATATAATTTACTGCGATAGATTAGGTGATCACAATCCTAGCGCTTCCTTAAGCCACTGATACAAATATGATTAGCCTATGAAAGTGAGGTGAACTTGTCAAAAGTGGGTTGTACTGAAGAGTGAGTTTAATCTTTCAAGCTTCGATTTTGGTTCTGGTGCAAGTTTGGTATGCATGTATAATAAAAAGTAAATGCGTTTTTTTCTTACGTAAATACCAAATATATTTCACATGTAGGTACTACTAATGAAAATAAACTATGTGTGTGTGTGTGTGTGTGTGTGTGTGTGTGTGTGTATATATATATATATATATATATATATATATATATATATATATATATATATATATCCTATGGTCATAAAATAAGTAATAGCAAAGAGCGAAAACCAACAAGTTTTGTAAAATTCAACAAACAATTTCTTTAACTTAAAATACAAAGTGAAAATGTATAAATAATTTACAGTAGTGAGAACTAAATCAGAAATAATCCTAGATTTCCTAACACAAGTCCTAATGAATAACGTTCCGAATAAACTTTAGTGTCATTTCAAATAATCAAACCAACGCTGAAGGTGTTGATATGCCTGTAGTGCCCTGTAGTCTCTAATGTTCTAATGAACTCAAACAAGGAAACCTTGAATAAAATTACTATGATTCAACAAAAGTCTGTTGGAACATCATTACAGCTCATGTTATTGGTACATTATCCCTTATCAAACAATGAACACAACAATCATTCTGCTTCAAGATCTTACAGCGCGAATAAATAATGTTCCCAGTACAAAAATATTACATAATTCTAAAAATCTATTACTTATCGCAAACATCTCTTCTGGAAGATTATGTTACTAATATTATAAAAAGAATATGGACAATACAATGTCCTTGATTCAGACCAAGATATCTGGTATTGCTACTATTAATAATGATCTTAAACTCAGACTCATAGAAACGTTATTAATTATATATTAGCTGTCTACAGGCTTTACGCAAATCGACGATTCAAGTCAGGTAAACAATGAAGTTTTGGGGGGAAAAGGTTTGCTTCTAAATACAATTTTCCATAACCCATAACATATTAAATTAAAAAAAACTTACCAAACAACGCAAATTAAGTATACATAACAATATATATATATATATATATATATATATATATATATATATATATATATATATATATATATATATATATATATATATTCCCTTTCTGGAATCTGGGTATACACTTAAAGTAATAATGAATTATTATGGCTGTATTTACCTTATATTCGCTCATGCGTTCATGCAATTATCTAATAAGAGTGATATGACACAAAACGATTATCATACTGTCAGTCAAATCAAATCAGTATAGATCATACTTACCTTTGAACTCTAAATTGGAATAGTCACCACAGTCATCGTTAGTCACCAACTAATTTGACCTTAAACCTAGTAGCCATTTATTGCTATTTGACAAATTTTCTTGTAAAATAGTTATGAAACAAAATTGAAGTTCGAATATGACAAGAGGTTTTTAGCATAATCGAAAAATAGATAGTTGTCATAAACTTCAGCCCTGTACTGATTACTCCTGTTCAATCATCGTTAAACTATATCCTGCTTCATACTGAATTCTCCTCCGAAGTTAGTTCCGCAATTTGTTCATGTTCAAGCCAATAATTAATGTCAGATCCGACTTAATTTCCAAAACTAGGAGATTGTTGCCTTAATGCCGTTGTGTCCCTAAAACTGGTCTCGATTATAGCGGATTGTACACTAAGCATTTTCCATTGCATCAATAGGAGTGTTATAAACCTCTTTGCCATATGCACTAGGATCTCATTTTCGTTGCAAAGTATTTGGATAACAATGTAAACGGCAAAGTTGCAGAGTCCTTCCATATGTTTCTGTATATGATGGGTATTTAAAAAGTTGTGAATATCATATTGCAACATTTATGTTTCTTTGCAACTGTCAGTAAATGCAATGCTGATATATAAACAAAAGAACGGTCTATAAAATGATTTGCAGCTGCAGTCGTGTCGTAACATGAGTAAACAGTAAATAACAGTGACCTAAAATGTAGGAGTTGGAAAACAATTCTGCTACTATGCAAAAAGCATACTTTAAAATCAGGGTGCTCTTAGTGTAATCTCCAAGTGATATCAAGGACGTCTTGGAAGACGTTTTGAGATGGCTTAATCGTTTTAAAGAATCCATAAGAGATCACTCGCGTTCTGGAAGACGTTATCTCTGATTAGTGGGCGGGAAATAGCTTCTAATGAAGATGTTCGATACTCAGTGGAACATATTTCTGTTGCAACTGCAATTAATTAGTGATATATGCTTAATATATTGAAGAATTTGTTGAAGCTCAGAAAGCTTTGTGCAAAATGGGTTTTATTTTTGCTGACTCCTGATGAAAAAAGTCTCGAGTTAAAATCACCAAACATTTACTAGCCAATATGTAAATAATGCCCATTGACGATTTAATTAGATCGTCGCAATAGATGAAATATTCAATTACTATTCTGAGCACAACTTGAGAGTAAATAATATAGTTTGGATCAGAGGAACCAAGCTGAGACCATAAATCCCCAAGATAATTCTATATGCATTATTTATTAATTTAAATGCAAAAGGCTCGGTTGTCAGGATAGATTTGCCTGATTATTCTAGCATCAATGAACACTTTTATGCCTCCAAAGTGTTACAGAAGTTGTGGAACACTACCGAAACACCCGTCCGCTTACCATTTACTGAGGTAGTTTTACACGCATGGGGTCTCATACCGAGGAATCAAACACCTGCATAAGCTTAGCTTGATAGTCCATGTTTTCCCCTACTATTTCCATTGACCTCAACACAACAGTCATTGTCAACTCAAAGATTCTTAAACTTGTAAATACTACATTATTTTTATGTTATCAGCTAATGACGATACAACACGAAACTCCAATTTCACACTTGCATGGTTTGTCTGGTTTCACATTTGTATAATTCCTCTGTAAGCCTTTCCGAGCCGAATTCACTATATGAAACTCAAAACACGACCCAAACAACCATTTCACGAAAGAATTCCTATTTTAATTAACTATAACCCTTTATATAAAACGTTCCAGATAAGTCCATGTGTCAAGAGATTCGGGGCTCTCCATATTAGGAAACAAATTCATGCTGTCGTAAGTACTGTGAATGCTGTACATTATGACGTTCTCTCATAGAAATTAGCTAATTACTCGGGTTGAGAAATATCTCCCTAACACCGACTCCCCATAATCAACAAATGCCCACTTTATTCTATTAAAACATAAATACAAACAGCACATATCCTAGGTTTTATGCTATGCCACAAACTCCATGACAAAAGCAATGGTGCATATATCCGCCACGTGACAGACTTCCTCAAAGACTACAGTATCCGAATTTTCCACACCCTCCAAATCAGTCATGGTTTAGCTCCGACTGATATCCGTTATGGCTAGGGGCATATAGTTTGAAAACCTCCATACATCTTTCCCGTGCATGAACAGATACCAAAAAGTGAACAAAATAGCATTTCATAATTAAATGATTAGGCTGAGAAAGTATATAGATTTGCATGGGGTGTACTTGCAGTAGATGCACCGACGTACTGTTCACTAATAAAGAATGTTGTTATACAGCGCACTATCATTCAGAACTTGTTAAATACCCCTCGTACGTAACTTTAAAATTTTATCCTACATGCACCTCATCCCGAATTTCTAAACTCACGGAACTATGATTTGATCATTAGAGTGGCCAGTATTTATAGTGTACGTTTCTAACTTAAGGCATACTTTTCTTGGAAGTGTATGCAACATATGTGCATTTATGGTAATCCGAAAGATAACGATTCACATTAATAGTGGTTGTTAAATTAAAGGTGTCAATGGACTTTACTAAGGTTTCAGATATGAGCTTTTCACAAAAGCTAGAAATGACCAAAAATGTAATAGCACGTGAAAACTAAAGCTCCTCTTTACCGTACTTTGCGAGGTCAACACATAGTAATCAAAAGATCGGCAACTTAAAATTTCAACGTGGTGTGAATAAGCGTGAGTGTCTGAACTGTCATTCATACAATACAAATCCATTCACCATGCAAAACCGCCAATCATACAATACAGTCCATTCATCATGCAAAACCACCAGTCATACAATAAAATCCATTCACCATGCAAAACCACCAATCATACAATGAAATCCATTCACCATGCAAAACCACAAATCATACAATAAAATCCATTCACCATCCAAAAAACAAAAAACAAATCGTACACTACAAATCAATTTACCATGCAAAAGCACCAGCTCAGCACTGCTAGATTTGTATTTCAGTTTCTACTATAAAATATATTCTGTACACAAGTAACAAAACCAGGTACTCATTAGCAAGTTTAATCAGAGGAAATTTAAATTAAACAATAAACATACACGAAGGGGGCGGTTGGGCATGGAAGAAATGCATTCAAGAAGGAGACATTCAACGATTACAGTTTTTGGCCATTTAATATGGTTGAATATTAACGCTCCGCAACGTTCTCACTGTATTGTGTATACAATAGGAAGAGGAAACAAACATGGATGTCTGAGATCTCTAAATTTTTTATAATGTTAATACTCTATTGTCTTAGAAAAAGTAACAAGAAAGATCGAAAACCAACAAGTTTTGTACAATTGTAAATATAATGTACTTCCCTAAAATGAAGAGAGAAATTTTAAAACTAAATTAGTATATTGTGAATGAAATCATAAGGTCCTAAATATTTCTAACAAGTCCAAAGGTATAAAGTAGTCCAAATGGGTTCCAATGGTATTCCAAATGATGGTCAATAATGTACTGATTTACAAAGAGTACTGAAGAATCACTGTATTATAATCCCAATTGTCTTTAAATGAATTCACAGTTATTACGTAACAACTTTTAAGTATCCAAATGTCTTTAAGTGAATTGACTATTTCTGCGACAGTTATTATTCCATTTAATCTGAATATTTCGAGCACTCTAATTCCAACGAATGAATAAATTAAATAATTAAGACCTCTCACATACCAGAATCTAAGACTGGTGTTTGCTACATAGAACATACTTCTTTGCAAAAATTATCTGATTACTAATACGCAATATATAGCATCGCACATTAATAATTTCACCCGTAAACAGGGTCACGTGGGTTATTCTCATCGGTTGACCATCGGGGCTCGATGAAGTCAATCCTGCGCTGCTCTTCGCTGATGGGTCCTCATGTGGCTGATGAGTCCTATACGAGATGCTCATGTCCTGCAGCAGTGTGTGCACTGGAGGCATGGGTTGGTTCTTGACGCTGAGGCCTTCCTGCGTTCCCTGGTGTCGGCGACTTGCATTCCACGTGCATCCTCGAAGATTTTGCGTCCATTACGAACAGCTGCACGCCAGCCAGGTCTATCCTTGGCACAGGACTCGTGGTCTATTGTAGATATCGAGCAGCATCTCAGGCTGTCCTTCATGGAGTCTTTGAATCTTTTCTTCGGGCGACCACTTTTTCTGTGCCCACTAGACAGAACTCCATACAAAATCGTACGTGGCATTCGAGACTCATCCATACGGATGACATGACCCGTCCACCGGAGTTGGGCTGTCATGACCATCGCTTCGATACTGGTTAAGCCTGCTCTATCCAGCACTTCTAGGTTAGTCACTCTGTCTTGCCATCTGACGCCCATAATCTAGCGCAGGGCTCTCGTGTGGAAGCGCTCAAGCTGAATGATGTGCTTCTTGTATGTTGCCCAGGTATCACATCCATATAGGAGGCTTGTTAGCACAACTGCTTTATACACCTTTATCTTGGTGGACACATAGTAATGGGTTACACTAGCTAATGAAGAATTAAGTCTACCCAACCTTTTCAAAACCCGTGACCTCCATCCACATTAGATGATATTTACCTGGATTTTATGGTACAACTTAACCTTGAATCTACGCAATATGATTATAAGAATGACTTCGTTTAAGAGTGCAAGCTTGCGATACTTGGAAAATTAGTATTTAAAATATTAACTTAAAAAACCCTTATTAACGATAATCATGAATGATAAAACACATAAAATAAATTTACATAACAATGATAAGGGGGAAACAATAGATACCATTTGAATATAATTGTTAGCCAACAAACACAGCAATACAATAAACAGTATAAACGCACACATAACATGAGAACATTCAGAAAACAGTAAAATGAAGAATGGATACGAAATTTTCCAACTTGTAACGGTGTATAGACGCTTACCGAAGTTACACATTCAAAATTACAATCTAACTCCCAACACACAAAGTTTAAACATCATCGATATAAAAGTTCACAATAGTAGCCTAGAAATGGAAATGTTTACAGATGCTTCGACTGCATTCAAATTTAATTTTCCTTTTCCAATGGTTCTCATTCCACAGATTGCACTAAGATGACTTATTACGTAATCTGATTCTTCTGGTAATGTTGCAGGTCGAATTTGATTGTGTCCATATATATTTTAATGTATTTCAATTCTATTGCACAAATTATTCGAAAGAAATGTTTATGTTTTACCATTCAAGCAAATACAAAAGAACTGTTTCATTTACCTTGCAGGAATGATGCAATTAGACGACATATAAACTTATAAAATTGTAAAGCTTATGTTTGAATATGCTTACTCCAGACCAGTAAAAGACTCGCAAGTATCCATTCTAGGAAACTTTTAAGCGCGAGGAATGCATGATGTCAGTTGATACTTGATGCTTGATATCGTCAAGACTGTATGCCAAGCTATTTTAAGTATGAATAGTGCATGATGTCTATTGATACTTGATTCTTGATATCGTCCGGACCATTTACCAGGTTGGTTTAGATATGAAGAATGCATATCTATTGATAAATGAACCTAGTTATCGTCATGACAATATACTAGGCTCTTTCAGGTATGAAGAACGTATGATGTCTATTGATAATTGAACCTAGTTATCATCATGACTATACACAAGGCTTTTTAAGTATGAAGAAGGTATGATGTCTATTGATAATTGCTATCGTCACACTACATAACCAGGCTACTTCAGGGCCAAAGTATCAAACCGGCAAGTAAAATATCACTGCTGCGTCTATCAGAGAAGACAATGATTGAGTCAAGGCACATAATGATATAATGAAACTGATTTTTAGTGTATTTATTCCACTATAGATTTAAAACATCTCCTCTAACATATCGAAAACTGTCGTGAGAGGGTTTCTCTTGGTACGAGTAAATCAAATTAAGAATCAAGCAAACATGCTTTTGCCCAAAAGTATAGAAAATGGCTATTATTCCGCACAAACTTTGCTTTTGTGACCAGGACAGTGACATTTTGTAATTGACCTATTTTCTACAACGTTCCAGATAGATTCAGTGCTGAGTAAACTTGGAGTAACTTCTACAGCTTTCTAGAACTTTCCATTAATGTAAATAGTAGTATAAATACAGGGGTCTTAAGCCCACCAGTTCATGTTAGTTCCAGTTGCCTATGTGGATACATATCTGCATTTTTCTGAGATGGCATCAAGAGGCTGCAAGCATCCGGCAGACGCATTTTGCTATGTCTGCGGCCAATTTATCAAGACAAGAGCGAAAAAGTACTCAGTGGAAGCATCTGCTAAGATGTGTGAGACTTACAAGGCATATTTCGGCATGCCTGTAGGGGATCAAGACAAACCTTGGGCACTTCATTTCACCTGCGAACACTGAAAAAAAACCTCTGGAAGGCATGATGGACAATTGTTGCTCGGAATTTTATGTTATAAAATTTGTTAAAATTTTAAATTGTAAACGTTTTTAATTTTAAAATGTTTTAAAATTTCCTATTGTATTGAAAAAATACATCAAATATAAAAAATGTTGTGAGAGTCTCTTACACATTAGTCATGGGTGAAATAAATGTATTTTTGTAGGATGGTACAGAGGGGAAAAGAGAGCCATGAAGTTCGCTATCCCAAGAGTTTGGGGGGAACCCACTGACCACTCATGCAACTGCTTCTTCTGCATATTGGACACTTCTAAACGTCGGAGTGGGAAGAATGCACCTGCTATCACGTATCCGGACCTTCCTTCATCCATCGCCCTGGTGCCACACTGCCCTGAGCTCCCCGTACCCACTCCTCCGGAGAGAGAACAGCAGTCTTTAGAAGAGAGCAGCAAGTCAGAGAGAGAGAGGAAGATGTTGTAGATCCAGAGGACACTTTCAGAGGTGGAGCTGAGAAGAGAAACTCATACTACCCCAACCAAAAAGACATCAACGACTTGATCAGAGATCTTGGTCTCACCAAGTCCAATTACGAGCTTTTGACGTCTAGGCTCAAGCATTGGAACTTGTTGGATGAAAGTGTGTAAGTCGCAGATCAGGGAAAGCGACACCAAGCTTTTTCCAGCTTCTTCATCCGTCAAGATGGGCTCTGCTTCTGCCACAATGTGACCAGTCTGTTCGAGGCAATCGGAATCGTATGTAACCAGACTGAATGGCGCCTCTTCATTGACAGCTCATCCCGGAGCCTCAAAGACGTGCTGCCCCATAATGGGAACAAGTACCCGTCTCTTCCCCTGGCTCACTCGGTGCACCTCAAAGAGGATTACAACATCAAGACCTTACTGGACGCCATGAAGTATGAGTACAGCGGGGGGGGGGGAGTCATCAGAGACTTCAAAATCGTGAGATTCCCGATGGGTCTCCAAGGCGGTTTTCCCATGTTTCCCTGCTATCTTTGCATTTGGGACAGCAGGGACACCATGGCGCACTACCACAGCCGGAAATGGCCTCTGTGGGGAGGAACAACGTCAAGTGGGAGCCACTGGTGGACCTCCAGAAGGTGCTGATGCCACCACTGCACATAAAAAATGGGCCTTATGAAACAATTTGTCAGAGCTCTAAATAAGGAGTCGGCAGCCTTAAAGTACCTTCAAGACTTCTTCCTAAGCTGTCTGAGTCGAAGGTCAAAGCCGGTGTCTTCGTCGGATCACAGATAAAGAAGATCCTGGAGTGCAATGAATTCCCCAAGAAGCTCACTAGTAAGGAGAAAGCGGTTTGGAACAGCTTTGTCGCATTGGTTCGGGGCTTCCTGGGCAATCACAAGGCCGAAAGCTATGTGGAGCTGGTTGAGACTCTGGTGAAGAACTACGGCACAATGGACTGCAGGATGTCCCTCAAAGTCCATATCCTTGATGCTCATCTTGATAAATTCAAGGAGGACATGGGAGCGTACTCGGAGGAGCAAGGCGAGCGCTTTCAGGACTTTGAACGCCGCTACCAAGGATAGTATAATGAAAACATGATGGGAGACTAGATTTGGGGGCTGATTCATGAAAGTGATTTACAATATAATCGTAAATCTCGAAATACTACTCATTTCTAAATCTTTTGTGGTCATTTTTGTATTACTTTAGTATAAATACATGTTAATTTTGATTCATGTTGGATATATGATATCTGCACAGAATTACTGTGAATTCATTTAAAGACATTATGGGAATTTAAGATAGTGATTATTATGTATTGTAGATACATTACAATGCTATCATTTCTGAATACCTTTGGAACTCATTCGGATTACTCGAAACGTTTGGAATTCATAGATCATTTAGGACTTTAAGAAATAATTCACCATACTGTAGGTTATTTTTAATGCCTTCCATTTGTAAATTAGGGGGAAAAAACTATTTTCAGTTATTCAAAATTGTTGGTTTTGCTCTTTCTTTTTATGTATTTTGAGACCATAGAGTCGTAATATACTTTCAACCGCGTTCCTTTGAATTTTACTTTTCAAATACGATGGTGAAGTGGTGTTTCCATGACATTTTTACATCAATGATACATTCCTTAGGAAATGCCGTTTATGACTTATCATTGTTACGAGAACATAATGTAAGCATTGACAGTGAAATTGTTTCCCATTTAATTCTATTACGAATTCAAACGCTTGTTAACAGAGAAAAGCAAATCCAACAAGTTTTGTAAAACTAAACAAATAATGAAATTATAACAGTTATCATGAAAACGTTAGAGGAACTTACAGTATTATGAAGTGAATCCAAAATAATCCTGAAAAATATCTATTAAAGTACAATAGAATGGAAAGTTCCGCAAAAATTCAGAACCGGAAATACACTGGTTTGCCAAGAATCGCGACGTTGTCAAAGTGGCGTTTTACAGAACTTCTTTCAATAATTCACAATAGTTCCAGAATATGCAGTCCAATGAGCACTTTCTATCTCAACTAAAAAAATCTGACATATGTTTTGACTCCCAAAAAATATCTAAAGACAACATAAAATACGTTTGCAGATTTGAAGTTACAACAAGAACACAAGAAATAAGAATGAGAAAACTGTCTAGTCCGAGCTCATTATATACAAGCGAGCAGGCTAAATCACGCTATTACTACTGCCATGTGACAAATCGCACATTTCCAATATCGTCAAAGAACTCACATGAGTTAATCCATTCAATGGCAATTAATTTAATTCTTCTAAGATACAACCTTGGCTTATCTATTCAGTGGAAAAAAGCCCGAAACTCGTAAACATATTTACTAATAAATTTATTATTGTTAACTGTCAGCACGTAAGTAAGAATCTATTTGTAGATCCTCTGCAATTTTAGGTTCTTTAATATGTTAAAATAGAACCCATGCACGTACGCCAAATCCATCTATAGATACTCACTACAATTTACAATCATGAATACCAATTTTAAAAAATTAGACACAATCGTGTACCAGGAGTTACAAAAAAACATATATAAATAACAATTCTAACATAGGTTTTGGTTTAATTTTCAATCGTTTCCACATGGTATTTTCGCATCTGCGACCAAACACCGAATTAAACGTTGACAAAAAATATTAATTTTAGAATCGCTGAGGGCAACTTTTTTTTCTTTTAGTAAATGTTAATTCTAAATATGTTAGATTCAGTTTGTTTTCTTCTTATGGTTGAAGTATTTTCATTACTAGATATTGTTTATATCCACCAGTTAGGAGTATACTTCATAATTTTAGAGCAATGGATTTTCTAATAGTTCTTATTGGAAAGTCTGTTAAATATTTTGTGAGGATTTAAGTTTTCTTCCATGTTGTTACAGACATACATACAATCTAATTGCACAACATTTGCGTCGGCTCACAAATAAAAGCTGTTTCCTTTAAAATGTGATAAATGTGTTTCGATTAGTTGGTCGACTTGTATTTCTGTTGAAACAAGGGTTTTTTATTTGGATTCCTGTGGTATATAAATCCTATAGCAGCGTAATCCCCTTAATGATTTTATTAATATCTCTGTCCACTGAGTTTCGCGAAAGGTAGGTTCGTTTTCACCCAAGCAGTTATATACAACCCAATCCTTTTATGCACATTATCGTTGTAAACAGAGCCATTTTGAAATAGTTTCTTTTTCGAAAGATTCAGTAACTTAGCTTTCGGTTGAGTGAAAGATTTAAAGAGCATATTGAACCAGTGCCTAAACTGGTCTCTGAATCCCAAATACCATTTCTTCTTATCCTGTTGTTATCAAAGCGCTAGTACTTTTATCAATGTTCAACAGTTGATGTACATTGACGACTTTTTGGTCTACTAAATCTGAGAGCATGGATACTGTTAAACGTTACAGATAAGCATATACACAGCTCAGACACAGGTAGAAGACCACAGGTTCAAGTTTTCGAAATTAAAATGAACGGTATGCACTTCTGCTGAGTACATGATACGCATTATAACCAAGAACTCTATTTTGACGGTTGTTGCATGCATGTGGCGGAAGAATGCAAATTATCAGGGCTCATTTGCAACAGTAAACTAACTTTTCTTTCAGATATTGGATACCTCAGAAACAAATATCAAAAGCTCTGGATTTAATACAAGTAGTGGAAACATAGATTGGAGACTAGATTGGAATGTCTTACTTCGTTTATCAATGTTGGGTTCCACAAACACATCGTGTACCGCAGTATTTTTGAACATACGCGACATGTACCACGGTAATACCGTACTTTATATTAAAGACCAACAATGTTATCTTGCTCTTACTTCTAGTGAAGTAATATGTTACATCCTAAAAATTATCTGTAAACAATAAAATATATCTGCTCGAAAGGAAATCATGGCATTCCTCCCACACAAATGATTAAATGGATAGTATATTATAGTCGATGAACTTGCTATGTGTAAATTTATTATTGTATATGTTACCAGTGATAATCTTGAAGTAAAATTGGATGATTAAGCGTACACTATAACTAACACCTGACACAACACATAGTGATGCCATTAGAGATTATGTTTCTAAAAATACGAAGTGGTGACAGTGAAGCTTTCAATTCACTAGCTGCACTATTAATGTAACAGGCATGGAAAGTTTGAGCTGGATGCCCCAAAAAATGAGCAATATATTTATCTTAGAGTGCCAGTAAACATAAAGCACACTGACTTAACAAACGAAATAATATTTAGTGGGCTAGAGAAATTACGTACAATTCAAACATAAAATAACTGCTTTCCAGGCAATCTTGAATGAGTCTCGGTCTTATAAATTAATAACTGTACTTAATACATGAACATATCTAGCCAATAACTGAACAATTCCAACTTTAATCTGAAATTTTCCAAAATTGGAACTGACTCGAATAATTATCAAATCCCATTCGGCCGCCATGTTGTTGTATGTGATACTTGTCAAACATATGAATATAGGCTCATAAATATAACTATGTTTATAATATTCGAGATTAATTTCTGACAAATTCAGCTATTTTGTTAGCAAACAAATTATACATTTTGGAATTATTTTGTCATTAAAAATGAATGCATAGAGGATATGTACATTTTCTGAGTAGTTATAAGGAATTATTTCAATCGCGAAATTATCTTCTCGAATTTCCTTTCCATGATGATATTACAGGAAAAATAATGTAACGTGAAAAACCCAAGGACAGTAATTTTCGTTTCGTTAATGTAATTTTTGTTTCATTAAAGTTTATGTTTGATTTTAAATGTTAGTGGCTTTTGTAGCACTGGCTAGCGTCTTAATTTTGGGTCACGTGATACCGCCTGGATATATATACGTCCCAGCTGTGGTTGCTACGGTGGTGTGTTATGAAGCGGTATCGTGTGAAGACGTCCCCTTGCAAGTGAAGCAGTGTAACCACCCGACGGAACAAACACATTCGGTCGTATTTCGCCGGACAAGAAAGAGCCAGGCCAGGAAATCTGAAAAGTGTAGGGACAAGGTCTTTCGTCGACCAGGATACAGGCTCCACAAGGCTCGCCCAAGAAACGCTGAAATCTCGCGACAATACACATTTAACTGATATTATCTCATCTCGCATCATTTCGCACTGTTCCTCTCTCTCTCTCTGTCTCTCTCGATCGATCGATCGATCGATGTTGAGCGAGCAACGACGCGTGACACGACCAGAGCAAGACCCAATCGCCGACTCTGCAACCAAGTCTGCGACCTGGTCGGTGACTGCGACCACAGGACATCCAGTCGACGGCTCAGTGACCCAGCAACTCATTCGGCTACCAGTCCGCGATAAGAAGCCAGGCTTTATCGCGCTGGGGCAGAAATCTGTCGCACCCTGAAGCGCCAGTCCTCAGACAAATTCAGCGGCGTATCACTCCAAATACAAAGACCTATCCTAAAGGACCCGAGATAGTTATACTCGGGGTAATGTAACCGAGGGAGATTCTGCTACAATATGTTCTCATAAAGTCTGGGGAACATATTCTGTACAGTTGTGGGCACAAATAGTAACAAATGGGCAATTAACACAGCCAAAACTGCAGAGTTTGTTTCTGAAGTTTTCATTCCACATATTTTCCCAAGTACGACGAACACGCTCATCTGTACAATATTTGAAGTCAGTATAACGAATCATCCATTCGGAAATTGGTGACTGCATAAACTATAGGTGAGTGTTACCACTCGTAAAGGACAAATCAAGTATATGCGGCAGTACAGGGCCGATCGCATATCGGACATATACCCAACTCGTGCATACCTCCCTGTCGGGTGAACCTTGACCAGAATGTGTATCCTGACCGTGTCCACTGATAGATGTCCATTGATAGTTCATAGAATATCAAAGCAAATTGGAACAATTCACCACGTTTACATAGCTTTTGCTTTCAAAGTCATTCTTATACTACTGTTTGACTGCATGAATAGAATATAAAAAATAATGGATAAAATATTAAATATTCCTTACGAAGCCTTATTCCATAAGATCTCGGTAATTAGGATGAACACGTAAAATGGCATTGTTAACAAGTTTCCGCCAGTAAACAGATCCATCGTAACTTTTGAAATTGCACAATGTTTCTAACATTGAGCACCCCCACACTCCTTTGAAAAACAAATGTTCGAATTACATGCTAAATAAACTGAATCACTTCTGGACCATTGCTGTTAGTTTTTATTATTATTATTATTATTATTATTATTATTATTATTATTATTATTTGCGTATAGGTGGTAATAATAATAATAATAATAATAATAATAATAATAATAATAATAATTTAAGTGTTATCTGTGTAAAGTGAAGACTATTAGATATATTATGGGTGAGGAAATTTATTAAAATCCTCCGCGGACATATTTTTCGAACTGAAGCTATTCACACACGTTATCGACATTACAGAAGTTAATACAGAATAACTAAATGGTTACATAATAACCTCTCACATTGGTTAATTGAGGTCAGCTGCAATGGTCAATAACTCTTTCAGCTGCAAGAGGACATTTGTTGAAAAGCTAGCTAGATATGTCTAGTTAAATACGATAAGGCTCGGTGTGGAACTAAGTGGATTGATGATCATTGGCCAGAGATAATTAGCTCTGCGATACAGTTTAATGCATATTATATGTGATGATATGTTTAAATGCTTCAAACGAGAAACTTTTGCAAGTGGAATAAAACGAAGTTATAACTTCGTTAAATTAAAGAGAACGTTTCTTATTGTAAGATTTGTGAGTGTAATTATATTCTGGACATCACACTCACTGATTCCGTACTTTTATGGGCAACAAAAAGAGTCCTCTAATCCAATGACGTCGTTAATACAATTTTATTGAATATCCTGCAGATTTTATGGCATCTATACGCGGCACTTAATTGCGTATTATACCTTGTTCGCGAGAATCTGAGACTGCTTGTATTATTTAATAAAGACAGCTAATGGATGACAATAAACCCTAGACCGAATTGCAATTAATCAACGTCGTTCTCTTCACTTTGAATATGAAAAACAGCTCTAAAAATCTTCACTTCATATGGTTTAGGTTCCCTACAGCTAGTTACATGGTTAATCTTGTCAATCCATTGATTCACAGTATCTCCCCTTAACTGAATAATATTCTTTTCAAATACGTTGATATTAAAAAAATTAAATAATTTTCTATTGGCATTAATTGATATCGTATCACATTGATCACGAAATAAAGAGTTCTAGCATGTTTTCTAACATACTTCGTTTTGTTCTCATAATGCGCAGTGCATGAAACTTGATATAGTAAAACTTTGACCTTTTCTTAAAAAAAATCAGATTTCACTCATGACCAATCACAAACGCGACTTTTCAAACGTAAAGTCGACCGCTCCGGTGGCCTAGTGGTTAGAGCGTCCGCCTCGGATGCGGGAGGTCGTGGGTTCGATCCCCGGTCGAGTCATACCAAAGACTTACAAAAATGGTACTAACAGCTGCCTCGCTTGGCGCTCAGCATTAAGAGCTTAGTGTTAGGACTGGTCGGCCTGGTGTCAGGATAATGTGACTGGGTGGGACATCATGCTACATGTCTGCGGCATGATGCCCCAGTCCTAGACATCACTATAAACTGCCACACTGCAGACATCGTAGCGATATGACTGAAAAATTGTTAAAGCTACGTTAAAAATCATAATCACATCACATCAAACGTAAAGTCATTTGTGATTGGTTGATGCAAAATCATAATCTCATCTCAAGCCCAAAAGTTAAATCGTGTGCAGTGATTTGAAAAAAATTACATATTAATTGGTCAAATTGAAATTTGTACAACTTTCTAGATCGGGCGTCAATGTGCTGTATGGAATATCATGAATGTTCTAACATGTTTATTGTGTCATGTTAGCATCTGATACGACAAGATCAGTTGAGATAGGTAATAGTAACTCATCTGACCTGTAACTAGATTAGTAATTTTAAAAAGCACTACCAGCGCCAGAAAGTAACCTAACTGAAAGAGGCTATGTTTAATGACATAAGAATAAACTGAAACAGGAAAATTTCTACTTTCATATTGCCTATTAAAGAGAGGGCGGGTGGATTCCAACAGCACATGAAGAAACAGACATTGTAGCAGGTTTACCTGCCCGCCGATCTCTTCTTTTTGCCGCACATATGATCGCTGACAGCGGTTGCTATCCCTAACTTCTGCAAGGAGGCTGAGCCTTTTACTCCAAGAAAGTTTCCAAGGATAGATTATCTGTTCTGTGCATCAGTACGCTGAGTAGATGTTGCTTTTTGAGAGAACCGCGGAGAGTGAAACTGCAAACCGCAGCACTGAGTGGGTTTGCAAAACCGATTTATACAATCAGTGACACATATGATTGGTCTGGAACCAACGCCTTGCCACCGACCCTGTGTTGACGCTCAAGGTGTTCACTATGGTTGAGATCCCACTCCAGCTGCCTATATACCGTCGTTTTTCGGTAGTGACGCCCCGCAAAGAAGCTTCGTTCGCAAGGAATTACAACTTATGCCTAAAGATACATTGCTACTGCAATCTGGTGTCCTTGCACATCACATTGATTTACGAGGCCAATCACCTCATTGAGGTGCTCAATGAACCCCGTGGTCAATGTAATTTCCAGCTGATCTTGTTGTCACAGCTTTATCTCCTGTTCCAGCTGTTTGCTCTTTGTGGCGATGCTGTAGAAATATGTCAGCGTAGTAATACTACGTGGCGGAGCAATATTTTGTTCCACCCTTTCGCTCTACATACTTGAGCACTCGCCTTTGAACTCAGTGTGGAATTGGTCTTTGAATGAATAATCCTCAAGTATACAGTTTAGTGTTTCGTTAGTAAGCTGTAACAGCGGTTGTTCAATTCGTGCTAAGTGACTGTGCTAGCACTGACTTCAAATCGCGTTTTCTACGAGGAGCATGAACTCACCTCGTCCACTCTTGGCGTAAATCTGGAACTACTCTCGCTGTTGTGCCTGCGCACTGTGAACTGTTAGCACATCTGAATAAGTCTCGTGGAAATCTCCCCTCTTTGTAATAAATTGGTACATTCTCGTACTGCACTATCCATAACATTATATTTACCTACACAATATTTATCTAAATACACATTATTTCATTTATGTGTGAGGAATATTATAATTGAATGTATGCATTTTTAATTAAAAATTAACAGTTTTTTCATGTTCATCCAATGAAATTTTTTTTTATCTAAGTCTCTTGTGCCCATGCTCAAATATAACCTTTCTCATTCAACGTGCGTGCGGCACTTTTACATTAATGCCATTACCCTTAAGTTCGTTTTTTTTTTTTTTTTAAGAGAGCTCAACCAATCGTTTGAAATAAAAGAAACTAGCATGCGAGATTTTAAAACATTTGATAAATTTATTGAGTAGTAACAATAAATTCAGCAATTAAACAAGTTATTCTATGTACGGAATATATATCACACTCTGAATGTAATTGCTTTTTCTATCCCATACCGGCACAATACCTGTTCTGTGTTTCTGTATTGTTTCTTTGGGTTTAAAGCCATTTTTCAACACGTTATAGGCTATACATGGCGGGCAGTATATTTGGTGGAAAAAGAAAACTGAAAAACCTCAGGAAGGACCATCGAGATACAGGGATCCACTGGCAAGCTTTTTCACATACCCACGTTGGCCGAGTCGTGGGCTCATATATAACATTATAAATGAAAACGTGAGAGGAATTTACAGTATTATGAAGTGAATCCAAAATAATCCTGAAATCCTGAAAGAGTTTCATTAAAGTGAAAACAACAAAAGGAAATGTTCCGTAAACAAAATAGAAATGGAAATGTACTGGTCTGACAAGAATCATCAAGCTCTCAGAATGGAGTTAACTAGAACTCCTTTGAATAATTCACAATAGTACCAGAGTAACATTAAAGTTCAAAAATGAACACTTTTTATTTCCACTGAGCAGTCCAAACAAAATCTTTTTCCCATCAAATAATATCCAAGTACAACATAAAACACGTTTGTAGACTTGACGTTGCAAAAGAAACACAACGAATAAGAATGACTCCAAAATTGGAATTAATAAGATTGCTTAGTTTTCTCTTTATATTCACCTTCATTAGTCTATTACGCTTATTTGTCGCAATACAGCCCAAATGGCAGATCGTACTACTCAATTTAATATTTCATAATACCTATTCATGTGAACTAACTTCTGCAATAGGATTTGACTTACTTTCTTTCCACGATACCACCTGACCTAGTTAGTCCAATGAGAAAAAGACCGAAACTCGTAGACATATTTACTAATAGTTCTATTATTAATAATTTTCGATACGAAGGTAAGCATCTATTTATAGATCCTATGCAATTTTACGTTCTTTAACATCCGAAAACAGACCATATGCATGTATTCAATTTAAACTAAAGATAATCATTACAATTTACAGCCATGAATAAAAAATACAAAGATTAAACAAAATCATGTACCAGGAGCTACAAAATTATAGATATACATAAAAAAAGATATCTAAGATGTTGTAGGCCTTTTCAAAATCCACAAAAGAGAGGAGGGCTGGAGAACGTGCTCTTTTATTCTGCATGTTCAATAACATCTAAAGCAATCGAGTATTTGGACTATGTATTTGTTTTAATAACATTTGTCTCTCATATATAAACCTTGGAGAATGTTCTTTATTTTATTTTCAGTATCAACGCTGGTAATTGTTTAATTCAGTAAACAAATTGAACTCCAAAACCATTTCCAATTTTTGTGTGAGGGATCTTTATTAAGATTTTGTAATTTGTGCATTCTTTATTTTGGAAAGCATCTGTAATATTTTTTTAAGTCGTGCCAAAATATATTGTATATCTCACAAGTAATGCCATCAGGACCTAGATTGTTACTGTCCTGCATCCTGTTTAACGTTGCATTGCATATCTCAAATGATAAGAAACCTTTGCACTATTATTTTTCATCCTTGGTCAGCATATCACCGATGGTAACGCAAAGAAATCATGGTTTGTTAGAAAGACTAACATATTTCGGTAGACATTTTCATTTTTACTCTTTCCTTCAATATTCAGCTTCCTTGTTTCTTTACTTTGAAAACCCGTTTCTCGATTCTACGGAAGTATTTACAATGTTTTCATTTCTTCTCCCTCTATATATCTTTATTTTTATCTAAGAAAACCCCTTTACATTGCTCGACAAATATTTTTGTCAAATTCTTCAGTTAGCTTACCTAGCTTTATTTCAGTTTCTCTGCCACTTGTTTGTTTTCAGATTCTAACTTTATTATTAATATTTCGTTCCTTTTTCTTTTCCATCTAGGTTTTCCTTTTTCTCAAAAAAAAATTAATACTTTTGTTTCTGATAATACCTTTAATCAATTCCCATTTAATAACAGGATCATCTGCGACGTATATTTCCATTATTGTCTTAACATTACTTCATATTCTGTACTTGAATTCCTTATTAGATAGAAGACTATAATTTAATTAAAAGTTTAGTGCACTGCGTTGTCCTTGAAAATGCTTTGAGTCAAATGTAACTGCAAGAGATCTGAACAAATTAATGGAATAATATGCTATCACGACCATTGATTATTAGCCTGTGAAAGACTAGATATACATGCGCCTCCTTTTCTTTTCTCCAAGTCCTTTTAAGTCTCAGACATTTTTTTTCCATAAGTGGTACAAAGGGATTGGGCCGCAAGTTCTAACAACTTAGGAAATACAATTACCCTCAAGAAACCTGAACATTATACATGGATAGCGGCAAACAATTATTACAATCTCATATGACCTGAAGAAAATGGAAACGAGACAGACAAACAGAGAGAGAGAGAGAGAGAGAGAGAGAGAGAGAGAGAGAGAGAGAGAGAGAATTTTATCCTGGCAGGTAAAAGAAATGTACATTACTTGGCTTACAATTCTAGAGAGCTAGAAGGGTTTTGGAAGATTTCAAAGGCGGCTCGTTAAGACGATGTTTTATTTATGAACCGTTTAATAAAATGCCTAGTTTGTTTTATATATATATATATAGTATATATATATATATATATATATATATATATACATACTATATATATATATATATATATATATATATATATATATATATATATATATATATATATATATATATATATATATATATATATATATATCTTCGTATAAAATGTGTGCGTGTTTAACATAAATGACTCTATAAACTACATACGAACTGATTTATTATCTTAACGAACTTTGGGAAATTCTAAAAATAATCACTTTATAATTTTCTTGGCTACATTTTTTCTTGTCATTGATTTCAGATACAATTTATTCCTATGTAAAATAATTCTGAGTGTTTGTAAATCTGGTTGTTGCACACTGGTGAAGTAAAGATAGGATGGGCACTTGAACGTTGCTACTTAATGAAGGAAAATTCAGGAGAGGTACTAGAATGTTCGGTGTTATAACAATAAATAGACAACTTTAACGATATTGGATTACTGGACTCGGGTTGTGTCGTTGCAGCAACTGGAAGGTGTCTGAGTAAAGTTTAAACTGAATTCAGAATTCGTCATACAACCTACAAGAATAAACGTTGTCCTTGTTGCTAACGCAAGGCAATAATAGCATTTGCCTGTTTGTGATGCTCATAATATTGTCGTTATTATTGAAGATCATGATCATGGGGGATGATAATAGTTACAATGATGACGATGATGATGATTTTAATGATTAAGACGGCAGTCTTTAAATTTCTTGACAAAATGGTGCAAATAACTGGAAATTGTATTATATTGATAATCCAGCAAAATATATATCCAGTATAGAAGGTACAAATAATTTATGATTTTACAGTGGCATATTTCTTGCAAATACAAGATACGTTTTCAAGAAACAAGATACGTTTTAATGTGCAGAGTTAAATATAGAATGTGTATGGATTCTATCAATTAAAGATAAATAGGAGGAAAATGAATACGAAATTTTGTCCAAGATTTACGTTGTTCAGAATTTACTTAAGAGGGAGTTATTTAATTATGAATCACAGACTTTCATGGATTTGCTTAGGCTGTATGATAACCCGTGTTATGTCAGATGCGGTTATATTACTTTTATCAGAAGAGAACGGGTTCGGTGCGATTATCTATGGGCATGTCGATGGCTCTGTTTGTGTGTGTAAATATATATATATATATATATATATATATATATATATATATATATATATATATATATATATATATATATATATATATATATATATAAAGAGAGAGAGAGAGAGAGAGAGAGATATATATTGCAATCCTTCATCAGAAACTTTTAGAACGACATCTCTCACCCATAATATTCTGTATTCGTTAGTAAGCTGCATTGTTTTAAGATAAGTGGACAATTGTAATGTGTATCATCGGTTAATTTTATGTCTAACTTGTTTTATTTTAACCCTTAAGGTGGCGCAATAGTACACATTCCTCAGTAAAAGAAAAACCACCTGTAACACTGGTCTACAATTTTTTAAAAGTCGTCTGCTTCAGGGATAAAATGTGCTATTATGGATTTTGATGGGATGAATTCAAATATGACAATTAAAGCAACTGATTGGTAAATGTTTCCAAGATATTTACGTTTTTAGATTTTACGTCTATGTATTTTATGTAGATAAAACGTGTTTGTGGTTGTACAAGATAATATTTCACCTGTCCTGTTTATAAAAACATTTTAAAAAAACAGCAAAATGGTTATATAAATAA